>JAQIVF010002106.1:0-11841 GCA_034698365.1 Steganacarus magnus | reverse complement strand
TTATAAAAATACTATGAGAAACAATGCACTAAAGTAATAATTATTAAAACGCTTTTAACACAATCCTAACAATACTTTTTATGAAGTGAGCTCTTTATGAATGTGTCGTTCTTGTTTTATATTTATATTGTTAAATGAAAAAAGTTTTTCCAATTAAATAATTCGTATGTCTAGTCGAGAAAAAATTTAACAACAATTTTCTAAAAATTTTGTATTAAATTGTTGGCTGCATAAATGTTTATGATGTTCACTGTTCAAGTGCTGAACACTGACTGAAACAAATTTTTGTGTGCGCTCTCTCAAGTACTAAGTACAACAATGCTTTTTAAATTAAGAAAAATTTGGTTTAAATAATATTAAAATTGTTAGCTGATAAAATTTTTTTGTATATATTACATTTTAAATTATTTTTCTACAGAATGTTTTCTTAACAATGGTCTAATTGCAAACTGTACTCTTTAAAACTACTTTAATGCCAGATATGTTCATAAAAGTGAGCTCATTTATAATGTTCATCCTAGTTTATAGCTAATTTTGATTTTATATCAAAGAGCTATTGGATTTTCAATGTCTGTGTGCAGATTTTTATAGGTTTCTTTTTTTGTGAAAAATATATTGATAGAAGGCTTCTTTGGTGGAAAACTTTATGATTGGAGGCCTTTTTGTCTGAAAAATTTTTAACTGCAAGAAATATTATATAACAATATATTTCGTTTAATTAATTTTTTTGTTAGAATTTTATTCTTGGATAAAAAGATTTTTCGTATTGATTTATTGTAGACAGAATTTTATAAAACTTAAGATTCATTTTGCAAATAATACTTTATGTGATAGTTTTTTCTCTCACTAATAATATGTAATATTAATATTTGTTGAAATAAGTGATCCTCACTTTTAGAAATAACTCTTACATAACTTACACATAAAAACGAGTAGATTAAATAAATAAAAGAAGAAATATTTGCAATCGAAAGTAATACTCTATACTGGTAACGAATAAAGAGAAATATTATGTGCTGATTAACTTTTCGCGCCATTAACATACGTGATTATCAGTAATGTCAGTAAAAGCTATAATTTTTTAGCACAAATACAATGCTTTTAATCGCAGTAAAAAACACTGAAACTTTGTTTTTCATAAATACTCTTTCTCCTCTTTGGGGATTATTTTTGGTTAAATCAATAAAAAAAATTCAAAATCGATTCTCTCTTTTGTAAACGATTTTATAATGAGTAATCTTACGAATTTTAGCTTACTTTCATTTTATATCAATGTGCTCTTGGATTTGGGATGTATGTCCGTCCGTTTTCTGTTGCTTTTTCATGTTAGTAGGATTTTTTGGTGAAAAAAATTTATTGATAGGTTTTTTTGGTAAAATATTATTTACAGGAGACTTTTTTATCTGAAAAATTTTTACTTTTAAGAAATTTTATATAACAATTAGTTTTTGTTAGAATTATATTTGATGAAAAAAGATTTTCGTATTTCTTTATTTGACTACAATGTTTTTATTTGAATATAAATTATATTTATATGGCCATTTGAGAGTAATTTTTAAACTTTGTGAATACGAGTTCCATATACGAGTTCCATATAAAATCCTTGTAGTTGCAAGTTCATCGCATGTGTTATCCATTCACAAACTGTTCAATCATTGCTTGGACTTCTTTTTTTCTTGATTTAAAATATAAAGGAGAGGCCATATCTACTTTTAAAAATATGTATCCATCGTCGATCTTACATATAAAATCAACAAATTCCTTTTCGAGTTTGCAGTTACAATTACAGTATTTTTGAGTTTTCTCAAGTAAATAGATATTTTCTTGGTTATCATTTGTAACTGCAGTTTTTTTAACATATAAAATGATTTTTCTACATAGCAACAACGACGATCTAAATGTTTCAGTTCCCACTTGCAGATATTAGCGCATGATACATTCACTTGCCTCGTTATTCCACAGTAAATTTTTTATAACGATAATTTTTCTGAAAACTCATCACGTAAGTAAAATATGAGTCATTTTGAGTAATAAAGTATATATTCATTATATTTTAATGAGAAATGTATTTGTTAAATAATAATTATTCATAATATTACTTTAATTTTGCCGAAATATGGTTTAAAACTTAAAAAAGCGAAATAAAAAGGCGAAAGACAAATTAAAAATAAATAATATGGAAAATCGAAATACAAGTTTAATTAAAATCTAAATCAAATAAAAAAGCGAAAGATAATCGAAATTGAAAAAAAATTTAAAAGCCAAGCCAAATACAAGCGAAATTAAAATGACAGATAAATGCGAAAGCCAAAGTCGAGTTAAATTTAAAAGTTACAATTTAAACAACACTAATTATAAGTAGAGTTGTTTAACTTGGTCCTATTTAATTTTACTTTTCTTTTTCTTGCCTTTTAATTTTAACTTTGATTTGTATTTTAATTTTTCTTTTGTTAAAAAAAGTAAATTGACACTAATTATAAGCAATTTTAAAATTGTTACATGCATGTCCCTCAAGTAACATCTCAAAGTATTTATTTAATAATCAAGTTTTTATTAAATAAAAATTAGTTTATAAATAATGAGTTTCTTTATTTGTTTGTTGACTAATAAAATGTAATTTTAGTATTTTAATAAAGCTGTTTTTCAATATCTATATTAAATTTTTTAAAAATTAATAAATTTATATTTAAAACAAATAAGAAAAGAATATGAATTATAACAAATAATGAATATTAATTTTAGTTAAACCTTCAGGAGTTTGATCATAATCTTTCTTTAAACAAATAAATGTTGTTTTGCTTGTAGAAAAAATTTCACATTTACTTTTACTTAATCAATTGTAGAATACAATAGTAAATAATTTTACAAATTAGACTTAATTAAATTAAATAAATATTAGTGATCTAAAATTTAGTCTAAATAATTAGTCAAAATTTGATAAAATAAAAATTGCTTATTCGTTTCTGCTTTTCCAATAATATAAACATGAATAATATTACTTTATGTTATAAATTTATTTAAAAATAAGGATACAGTTAATAAATGTAGTGTTGTTTCCATTTTTTAAATCGAAATTGAAATCGATAACAAATTTCTAATTAATTTCGATAATTAATTGAAATAGAAATAGAAATTATTTTGAAATTTAAACTCAAAATCGCAATCCAATTTAAATTAAAAATAATTGAAAATAAATCGATATAGAAATTAAAAGAAGAAATTTTTATCATTCAAAACATTGAAATAGAAATCGAAATAACACCAAATTGAAATAGAAATTTAAATATAAAGTTAAGTAGAAGAAAATTTAAGTTTATCATTCAGTTTTTCTGCAAACAATTAATTGTTTCACCTAAAAATTCTAATAAATCTGTTTTAAATCTTGACAATCTTTGCTTAAGATATGGTAATAATAAAATAATTAATATTTATATTTTTATATATCTCCTAAAAAATTTCAATAACAAATATTATACATTAATTTAATTCTAATGTTGTTTTACTTTCACTTTTTTAATTATTCTTTTATTTTTATTTTTCATGTGATAATTTTTCAATTTTACTTGTATTTTAATTTTTCTTTTAGCTAAGATTTCTAATTTACTTGTATTTTACTATTTATTTTTCTTTTACTTATTTAAATAATCTGCAGCAGTTTTAAAATAATTTATTGCATAAATATATTACAATTAGTGTTGTTCTGATAGTTAACTATTAAAATTAAAATCAAATTTATTTGGGCTAATTAATTATTATTAATTAAAATTAATAGACTATCAATACTATAAAAAATAAAATTATCAAAATTAATAGACTATCAAAATAAGAAAAAGGAAAAGTATTTTAATTAATATACAATCAAATTGATTTTAAAACCAATTATTAGAAGCAAATTAAAATCAAAATAGAAATTTTTCAAAAATTATCACAATCAAAATAAAAAGCAGTGAAATCCACCCTTAATTTTGAAAATTATTAATATTATTACGATAATAAAAACAATATTGCATTTTGATTGTTATTATCGTTAGCCTATCAAAACTGTTAATATTAAAAATATTAAAATTAAAAGACTATAAAATATATAAATAAGAAAAATATCAAAATCAATAGCAAATCAAAATTTTAAAAAACAAAATTAGAAAAATCAATAGACTATCGAAAGTACAAATAATAAAACTATTAAAATTATTAGCATATCAAAATTCTAAACTCGTTGTCAAAACAACACTAATTAAAATACAATAAGTAATTAATTAAAGTCATATTAAATAAGATTTTAATTAATTAATTACTGTTTTTAATTACTAAACAATTTGTTATAATATTACTTAAATTAATTTATTTTTATTTTTTAACTTTTACTTTTACAATTTTGAAAATTTATTTATTTCTTTCTTTTCTTTTTTGTTTAATTTATATTTCACTTCTATTTTACTTAAAATAAAAGTAATAAAAATAATATTGTAATTTCTTCTTTTTTTTCCTTTGTAAAACAACTCTATATAATACTTATTTCACTAATTAATATATAAATGATAAAATTATTTAAGAATTTTTGTTTAAACACAATATTTATGAGATCAATTATGAAGAATTAACATTTAAATTAAAATAATTTTTTTCCTTAGTTTTAAAAAAGATTATTCAATTTAATTTTGAAAACTGAAAGCAATCGAAATTAAAATAAAAATAGAAATAAAAATTAAAATGGAATTGAAAATAATATTCAATAAAAATCCAAATAAAAATTCGAAATAATAAATATTAAAAATATAAATAGGAATGCAATCGAAATTAACATAATAGTGATAATCGATATCGAAATACAATTGAATTAGATTTTTAAAAATAGAAACAACACTAAATAAATGTTTTATAAACGAATTGATTGAAATTTTCAGAAGAAAATGGTCAAAATTAGAAGACGACCAGTAAACATCTCGAAACTCTAGACTTAGTAACTTAAGCTTAACGAAGATATTTTAACTTCTACTTATCCCTTCACTCACAGAAAATAATATGAGAAAAATATTATCAAAAGATATTGAATAACCATATCTGAGAGTAAAAGTGATGTGCGGATTATCAGCGCATAACTCATTGCGTCATTACCATACGAGTATAGTAATAATTAAAAAAATATAATGTAGCAAAAACACTGTGAACTTTATATAACAAACTTTGGGTATAACACTGTCGCGCTATCATGAGTCATGTCTTACCAGTACTTGTCACTAAGTAAATCCAAACAACAAAAAATGACTTTGTGTGTGCGTACAGTATATGGGTGTGCATGTTTGAGATAAATGAAAAAAATTATTATAGTATACGTCTACCATATTGAATATGCCATCTTCCACCCTTAGAAATATACCAAAATTAACAAAGAGAAAATTGTATTTTATATCTAACAATTAGACTTAGTTTAGTTAGGCGAGTGTTGTGGCGTCGAGTTTTAGGGCGGCGTATGATGATTCGGCGGCTGTTGCGAAGGATATAGTTTTAGCAGCTCGACGTTATCGGCGGAAAGGGCAATCGTCGTTTGATTTTTCCCCTTGTGCCACTTGTCGTTCTCTGATTTGGCTAGAATAACAGAAGCTGCAGCGCCAATGAGGACAAAAAGAAGAAACAGCTCGTCTTAAGTTGACCATTCTTCGTAAAGGTCCGCTAATTTGCCGCTATCGCTTTTAGCCGCTCACGTCGTTGCTGTTGTGTCCACTATTGAGGTCGCTCAAGGTCTCGTCGATTTTGTCTTTTACCACCAAAGTAAACGAGCGGTTCGTTGGACGGCGTATTATCACGAGGACTACGTTCCATAAAGATCAATTCATCGAGCGGGCATTCGAATCTCGCTGTCATCTGAAAATTAAAAAAAAATAATTAATATTATTATTATTATTAAAAATTATACTTACTTTTAATAATAAAACAAGTATTAATATTATTATTATTACTATTATTGCTGCCATTGCTGCTACTGTTGTGTCGTGCGCAATTGTGTGTTTGTGTGTGCATAAAATGGCGAATGTTAAACATAGTCTATGCATAAATATATACCAAAAGTTATTTAATATTACCCCAAATTACCCCATTACCCGAACCTACCCAATATACCGAACCGACCCTTATACCCAAACTTACCACATTAACCGAACCGACCCTATTACCCCAACTTACACCATTACTCGAACCTACCCAATTACTCCAATTTACCGAATTACCCGAACTTACCCTAATACCCGAACTTACCAAATAATCCTACCTTACCCCATTACCGGAACCTACCTTTTTACCTGAACCTACCCTATTACCCCAACTTACCCAATAACACAAACTTACCTCATTATCCTAACTTACCCAATTACCAGAACCTACCCTAACTCATCGTAGCTTGATTATAATTCCATATCCAACCCCAGGTAGCTTGCTTATTAATCTAAACCTTACCAATCTTAGCTTGCTTACCTTATTTAGCAACTGTAATACTTAGAAACCTCATTTAGCAACCTCATTTAGCAACCTCATTTAGCAACCTCATTTAGCAACCTTAATTTATTTAGCAACCTTGTAATTTAATAAAATAACACAAATTATACTTCTTGAATAATTTATTGATAAAAAACATTTTTTTACTTGCTATTTATGAGCATCGGCAAAGTCGTACTCTCTGGTGTCGCCAGTGAAATTTACTTTTCCTGATCTGAATATGCGCAAGACAACCCCATTTTGTGTTTTATAAGTGAGCCCAGGAAATAGTTCCGGTTCAAAACTTCCTTTATTTCAATGTTTGCGCATGTTTACGAATAACTTTTGAAGATCAATAACAAAACCAAAGTCATAACTAGCAACAATATTTTTCACACTTTTCTTATTTATCTTAACACTAAAGCCAAGCTTTTGAACAATTCTTGCAAACTTTCTTAATGCATATCTACCTGAGCTAAAAGAATTAGCACCAGTTAGAACAAGTTTACTAGTTTTAAATAGTAAACAAGTAGTAAAAGGATTTCTTATTCTCATTATTATACATTTCATTTTATTTTAATATTCAAAATTACAAGTATTTCTAGCAATTTCTTTTAATTCAAGATTTAAATTTGCACAAATAGTATAATTAACAATGTTTAACATTAAAAATATATTATTATTCGTCTTCAATATCAGAACCTTCCAAGTTGACCTCTTGTTCTGAACTACCTTCTGTTTTATCCATTGACTGGTTTAAATAGTCATCTTCCATTTTAGTTGCCTTTTTTCCGATAATTGCTCATTTGGATTGAATGTTGTATTTAATTTATCAATAATTTTACTTGTTATTAACTATGAAACTATTATTATTGTGTAATTATAATTGAAAGTTATGTAAAAAATAAATGACACAATATGTCCAAATCTGCATTTGTTATGAGTATAATAAGGTATTATTACGTGTTCCTTTACTGTGTATAAGATGATATTGTAACGATGTAACAACGCGTTGAATGCGTTTTATATTGATTAAGAATGTTATGAAAATTTCGTAAAAATAAATAAAAAGTTATTATATCAGATAACCGTTGTCTAGAATATTTAGATATATGGGTCATTTTAAGCTAAATTTTTTTTATCGCTTGCTCATTACGTTCGCTCGCATCCCATTTTTTTAAATTTAGTTAAATCGCTTAATTTTTTTGAAAAATAATTTTCCGTTTTTCAGAATGGTAAATCCTTTTTTCAGAATCAAAATCAAAATTAAATCAAAAAAAACTATAAAAAGATTAAAGATATGAATTATTAAAAATAATTGTTGAAACAGGTTCCTATAGATAAAGAATATACATTTTATTTTAATATAATATATTGCAATAAAAATTGTTTTACTGTACTAAATTCAATAGTTTAAATTTTAATTTAATTTCAAATCAAGTTAATTGAAATAGACTTTCCTTAAGTTTTTTTATATGACATCGATAAAATCAAGTCAGGTTTATGGATTTAACTTTGTCCGTCCGTCTGTATGTTTGTCACGCTCTCTGATAGGAGGCTTTTTATCGATAAAATATCAAAATAGGAGGCTTATTATTCATTTTTTATTTTATTTTCGCTATAGTTTTTTAACTATTAATATTAGTAATTATTAAATAAAAATACAATACTCATTAAAATGCAAAAAATCTAAACTTTATAAATAATAATACTTTCAATAATAATTTTTTTTACTTTCAATAATACTTTTAATAATTTCAATTAATTTACATATTTATTAATGAAATTTCTAAAACTAAAATAAAAGTATTTACTCTTATCTCCATTAATATTAACTATTATATTTTTACTAAAGTAAATTTATAGAAAAATATATAGTTTTTGTTTAATCCACTTATTTTTATTTAAGTTTTGTCAAATAATATATAGTATAAAATTAAACTATATTGCGTATTTAATTGAACTTATATAATTCTAATGAAAGTTCGAAAAAAATCTAGAATAAAATTAAATCTAAATAATATCTAGTTTTGACAACGTTAAACATTGTATGGCAAGTTCTATACCTAAAAGAATAACTTTTAAATGTAAACTGTGTCTAAAAACTAATGATGACGATTTAGAAAATTTTATATAACTTTGCATATGAAAAAGTCCAACAAAATTTTGCAAATAATATAAGTTTCTTCTAATGGATTTATTAGCGTTTAAACTAGTTTAATGAATGGAAGTTTAAAAATTATCCATTCATTGAACACAATAGTTTAGCAGATTTAAGTATGGATTATTGTAGGGCAAATAATTTTCACTTCAATGTTAACAGATTTCACATTCAAACACTAATAACTTAAAGGGTTAGAGTGGACAGCTTATCCATTTTAATCCTTTACAATATAAGTACTTAACCTAATATAGATCAGTGCGTTATCAATAGAGTTCAGACACAGTTTATACACAATATATAAAAATATCTCTCTAAAATTTTTAATATTTTGTTGTAATTACAATATCAAATTACCTAAAAAACATAAAAAATAGATGATCAAAATTTTTAGAAGATTGTTGTTAATTTTTTTCTCAACTCTACATACTTTATAATACGAAATGTTTAAACAAAAAATTTTCTTAACTTAAAAATATTGTTTAGAAAAATAAATTAATACAAAAAACTTTTTTAATCTAACAAAATAATTCTAAGAACTAATTAAACTAAAAATATTTTTATTTTTCAGACAAAAAATCTCCTATAATTAAATATTTTAACCAAAAAAGCCTCCTATCAATAAATTTTTAACCAAAAAAGCTTCCTATTTTAAAATTTTTTAACCAAAAAAGCCTCCTATAAATAAATTATTTCACCAAAAAAGCCTCCTATCAAACAAGGGGGACACACGGATCTCCAAAATCCAATAGCTCATTGATATAAAATCAAAGTGAGCTAAAAATATTACATAAATATATTAAGTTAAGTCCGAATATAAAAATTATTTTGTTTAAAACGCCAAACTACTTTATTTAAGTTTTTTTAATAGGATGTAAAAAATTTTATATCAATAAAATAACAATTTTTAATATTTAATATCAAAATAAAGAAATTATTATAATAATAAAATTTATCAAATTCTTAATTTTTTATGAATTAATTATTTAGCAATATGGCAACTAATAATATTTGAATTTGAATAATAAATATTATTACACATTTTTTTAATATCTTACCTCGCAATTTTAACTATATATTAAAAATTGTATAAAAATTTTGAAAATTAACCATTATATGCTTGGTTTTATTAAAAAACATTTATAATGCTAAAATTTAAATAAAACAAGAACGACACATTCATTGAGGGCTCATTTTCATAAGTATTGATAGGATTATATTAAAAGCGTTTTAATAATTGTTATTTTGGCATATTGTTACTGATTGTAATTTTATTACGTGATAACTAATCAGATTTTAAAGTTGTCTCATATATGTTCAAAGTATAAAGATATTGCTTGTAAGTGGCAGACTTCTTGGACTTAAGAGGGCTGCGATCATTCGGACAGAAGGATAGACAGATGGACATTTTCAAATCAATAAGCTCTCCTACATCTATATAATGTGAGTTAAAAACTATTAATATGAGGCATATTTTAATGTTTGTATTCATTGCCAGGTACAGTGGATTAGTGGTTGGATATAACTTATCCAATTATTGTTTTATGCCACTAATCCAAAATGATTTGGATAAATTTTTATTAGTATAGAACAACCTTTTTATAAGAATGCAATCATATTAATGGTCCGAACAGAAAACCAGAGATAATGTTTAATTGGCCAGAAATGTTTGATTCACACGAATGTGGATTAGAAATAGATATTGAAATTTGAAGAATTATATTCTGTATATGTTTCAAAATTTGGATATAGTATTGAGTTTTTAAATATTATTAATCAAATTTTCCCACATATAGAAAAAACATGTAAATGCAATGGATGCTAAAATTTTGTATTTAGAAATTTTAAACAAATTTAATAAGTATTTAAATTAAAGATTAAAAATATTCAAACACGGAAGTAAATTTGAAATTTCAAAAAGTTATAAGACTAATCATAGATTCTTTTACTATATATAATATTTAAATAGCATAAATTCTATTGAAATAAATACCTCTATATAATCTTAAATAAACTGTAATTATAATTAAGTTGTCACTAATATCTTATTAACATTATTATAAGTGATAATATTTAGTTAAAAAATCGTTTATTTAAATTTAATATAAATTACAGTTTTAAAATAATCTGATGTTGGAAACTATAAATATATTCATAAATAAATATAATTACTATTCTTAAATTATAAAAAGAAAATTAAATAATTGAAAATATACTTAATTATATATTTTATTTCACATTATAAAACTTTTCATCCTAACAAAGTTATGATTAAATTTAATAAAAATTAACTAAAATATATTATTCCCGATTTTACAATAATTCGAATTTAATAATAATTTTTTACATTAAAAATTAAATTTTATAACTTTTTTAACTTTTAAAACTTTTAAAACTTTTTAAATTTTTCTTTGATATTTATTACTCTTTTAAGCTATTTTAATTGAATTAAGTTCTATGGAGTTTTATAGAAAGTAAATAACTGTATATAATTAATTGATAATATTTATAAATCATGGGATTTTTACACAATCAAAAATAACTTAATAATGTAAAATATTAAAAAACACTAATATTAATTTTTCATGTTTCCAGAATAATGTCCATTTTTGTACCATTTTACTGCCCCGACTCGCGCCCATTTTGGCAATTTCAAGTCCCAGTATTTCACATCCTTAATTATGATCAATAAACTTCTTGGAAATGTATTTTTTAATAAAAAAATTTTTGTTTTATATTATACCTCTTAAATTTAAACAAAATGTCATTTGTATATTTTTCTTTTCTTTCGTGTAATTTTAAAATTTCCATTTTGTTATGTATTTTTAATTAATTCATTTTTCTTTACAATTATATTATACTGAAATCTTCGTTATGAAAGCTTTTTATTCCTACTATTTAATTAGAATTTTACAACTTTAAATTAAAAGCAAAAACTAATATTAGAATCATTATAATTTCGCATGTGTTTTAAAGGCGCTTGCAAAATTTTTTAATAAACTCGCAACCGACTAGTGGTACGCACCAACCAACTAACTGGCGGTATGCTCTTGCTTACGACATAGCCAGGAGTCACTGGATATCGATGGTCTGTGAAAGCAGACCACCGATATCCGGTGACTCCTGGCTATGTCTTGAGCGAGCGCTCACTGTCAGTCAGTTGGTTGGTGTGTCCCACTGGTCGGTGGCGAGCTCTGGAGGAAGGGTCTGCC
>JAQIVF010002105.1:0-11842 GCA_034698365.1 Steganacarus magnus | reverse complement strand
CACTTATAATTCAATGCTATTATCTCTAATACTATTATTTGCTATGAATCAAAGTAAATAAATTATCACTTACTTGTTTTCACTAATAATTAATAGATGTTGAGTTTCAGTATATAATATATGATTGAAATTTGTAAAATTTGATAAAATCGTGTTTACGATCTAGAATTAAACAATATTAAAATAATGTATAATCAGTTTATTCTTACATTTTCTTTGCACGAAATACTATTATTCAATGTGTTGTGAGAACAGACACAGTGATACGAGTTATTTGTGAGTTGAATACATAAATGCTAACATTGAGAGTGAACGCACACATTAACGATAAGTTTAGCGAAAATATTTTCTTCTTCTTAGTATAATTTACACAAAGTAAAAACTAGAAAAACTAGAAAACGAAAGTGGGTAGCAACACCTTGAAAATATTTGGTAAACAACACAAAAATATTTTCAAGGTGTTGCTACCCTCTTCTATTATTACTACAGACTATACAATAATAATACTACTGATGGCTGAGTGTCATCCTCTGGTATCACCGGATTAATATCAACAAAAATAACTGGAACTGGAGGTAATGGTCGTATATAACAAATATAACAATGTATTATTAAATCGCGAGTTTTTATGCTTACTCCACAAATATGCGATAATTTGTTATTATGTGTTTTACTTTTTAATCGATTACTTAGATAAACACATCAATTCCACAAATTTCAAAAAGAATGTTGTGTTTAATATGAACAGTCGCTTCAGAATATATAAAATGTATTCCAAATTAAAATATAAAGGAAATGTTTTTGAAAAAATTATTCAAATAAATATCATTCCATAAATTGGGTGTTACTGGAACTTCTGATTCTCTATTCTTGCGACCGATATATGCAATAAGTTTATTAAATGTTAGAGCATTTCCAGAAATATTTCCGCGAAAGACATTTAATTTTTACCGTTCGGTAACTCAAACACACTTTGATTTGAATCTTTTGCAAAAATATTTTCTTTTGTATTACCATCTAATAAAATCGTTTCTATTATTTTGCGCATTTGTTGACCGGTCATCGTTTCAAAAACTTGATTTAAAAAATTTAAAATATGTAACACTATAACAATATATTTATTTGGTGATTGAGTTACAATTATTGGTTTCACGATAAAATTAAGTTTATTCTCGTAATATTTGATCACTGATTTTAAATTTTCTATACAATTGTGTGTCGATATCGCGCCAACAATAAAATTGCATACAAAACAAATACATGTATCACACTTTAGGATATGGTTTGACCGGTAAGACAGTTTGTAAGTTTTCTTACACCCGAACTCGCACTCTACTTAAAATGATTCAATTTATGCCTTGAGACAACGATTTAGTATAAATACTTGATTATCAGATAACGGTCTCAATATAGCGGGACAAACAATACACACATCCATTTCAGGGTCGAGTGCACATAAGATTGCGGTAGAAAACTTTTTTTCAATTTGATAGTTATTACATAATTCACATACTGAATGTAAGCTAAGCACCTATGTTACAGCATTCATTGTTCAGATAAGTTCAAGTAAAAGTTCAAAACAGTATTTTCTGTAGTTTATTTTTAGGTATGCTTTTAATGCGAGGAATTTTTTTATTTATATATACAGTACTTTGAACAAAGTAATCAAAAATCATTTAATAACTTTTCTGATAAGAAATCGAACCATTAATTTTCGTAAAATATATTAAAAAAAATTTTTATTTGTTAAAATATATAATAACAGTTACTTTATATTTATTTTTAGTTTATATAGACAATGATTAATAGTGTTTTGCTTGTTGTAAGACGCATACAAGTCTCGTATTCATTAATAATTTTATTTATTGTTTGACTATTGTTTACTATGAGAATTTATTCATCTTTTTGGCATTTCTTTTTCAAGCCACTATTATACAGTAAAACGTTTACTTAAAATCTATTAAAAAATTATAAAGTTAATGGAATGATCAAAACTCTGATCGACAATATATTCATCACTTATTGTTTATGCGGCAAATATTATATTTTAAAAAACTTTAGTGCATTTTCCCCTCAATGTTAGGAGGTTTGTGGTCATCGATAACTCCGCTCGAACTGGAGTGCACGTCAAAAGAATGAGAGTTGACAAAATAAATAAAACCGTTTTTTCATGTTTTGAATTAAAACAAGACTCGTAAGTTATGAGCTAAAAAACACACTCACCAACAATTATATTATTTTCGTTACAGAAATTACATATAAATTAATTTATTTTAACAAATAAGAAATTTCTAATTAAAGTAGGCATTAATTAATTTTTTTTACAAAATATTTTTAAACTTTAATTCTTATAAATAAAAATTAGTTTTTAAATTTGTTATGCATTATTGTTATATTTATTTTTCATAGTTAATAATTTGCAGGTTTTCTTGTATTTGTATTTTTTTGTCTGTAAACATGCTGCAGTTTTAGGACATAACTTTTGTTAAAAAAGGCTACAAAATCTTTTGTTAGTCTTTCATAAAAACTTTTAAAATCCTTTAAAAAATCTTTTGATAAAATTTTTTAATTTGATTAGAAAAAAACTTAAATCCATAACAGTTGAAAATTTTTAATCATATTTTAATAATTTTTTTTAATTATTTATAAAAAATACATTTTTTATGATTTAAATTAAGTTTAAAATTTTAATTTTAATTTTTCATGAGTTAAGTAGACTTTTCTGAATCAAATAAAACACTTCTGACTTTTAAATTAGGAATTTTCAAAAATTTTTTTACATTCTGTATTATTTAATATATTTCGAATGGTTTAATCAAAAAAAGTTGCAAAATTGTTTGAAATCGGTCAGTATTTTAAAAATCGTTTACAATGTCAAAAATCGTTTGATTCGTTTGAATATTTTGTTTGCTAAAACGTCTTCTACTCAGACTTTAAGACCTTTTTAATAAGAAATTATAACCTTTTTAAAACATTCGTTAATTAACGATTTTCAATTCCCTAGTTATGGCATTTAGTATATATAAAACAGATCATAAAATGGCTTATAAGTTAACAGCTAAATAATTGCCTAATATTTTTCAACTGCTGAAATTTGCAACTTTTAGCGTAAATAAATATAAACAAAATATTTTCATAATAATCTTATTTTCACTCAATTATTTTACTAATCTTATCTATTTATTGATCAAATAGTTAAGTGCTGGTGTAAACTATGTTTAGAGCGATATAATGTGTTCATAGCTAAAAATTTGAGTGATTTGTCAAAATCAAAGTCACTCTATAACTATTAATTTAATTTATTTAACACCACTCAACATAACTATTACAATCTCAGAAAATTTCGATTTATTGCAGCAAATAAGCAGAACAAAACCGATATTCGCAAAAAAGTCAAGTCCGTAATAAAAAAAAGCCTGAGAAAAAATAATTATATTTGTTTTTAGATTTGTTTTCAATTTTCTTCGTTTATATGGTTTGTTGACTCTTTTCACAATCATTCTCTTTTCGTGGGTCTCGTCATTCTTAAATTCATTTTGTTATTAAGACAGTAATTAAGTATGTTTTCAAAAGAAATATCAATCATTTTAAAAAATTTATTTAATTTAATTTCTATTTTATTAATTTACTAGAAAAAAACTATAGAATTAAAACTTTTTAGATGAATTATATTTTAACTCTATTGACTCAATTTAGTGACACTAATTTATCTAATGTTTAGCATTCGAATAAAATACAGTATAGAAGTTAACACGATTCTATACAGTCAGTGCATTCGTCAAACACAGCACTGAGTGTCGCATAAACCAATTGCGAAGTAGCGGTAAGAGCTGGCGAGAAAATCAACGCTACAGTGCCGGTGCATTCGATCCACTGTCCAACACCTTTTGTGCCGATAGAGAGCATTGTTTGACCGCTCGCACGAGAAAGTCCAGCACTACTTGATTGGCATCCATTACACAACTGATTGTCGTCTCGGAAAGTGTACAGCTGTACAAAGTTTGCGCCAACAAATCTACCACTGGTCACAACACCGGTCGCGTATTCCGAAAATGTGACTAAAATAAAATTAATTACCGGGAATCGTTTTTTCCGATTTTAGATTAATATCTCGAGCGCAACTCACTATGAGAACAACACGACCCGATAACTAATTGGTCGACAACTGTGACATTTCTCATTGAGTACGAGCCATCGTTCCATGCGATTCGCTGGGTATAACTTGAAGTATAGCCTGTTGTAACACAGCTTCGAGTAAACGCTGGTGCAGTGATTGGGCCGACAAAACCGCTCGATACTCTGCACTGATCAGCGTTCGCGAAGCAAACTAAAATTAATCGATTAGTATTTGCAAAATATTTGTAATCTATCATTAAATAATGATACCTATAAAACAAAGTGTGATAACGCACAAAAAAATACTGCGCAACTGAATACTGCATCTATTATTGAATGTCAAAAAGAAACACTTAGTCATTATTAACAAAACCTGTTTTCTTACTTTAGCGATGCCATAATCGGATAAATATGATAAACAGCCGAATATTAGAAAATAAAGTTCTCTATTATATACATAAGTTAATGGCGAAAATCATGAAAAATAAATTAAGTGTAAAATGGCAAAAATTATGAAGCTTTATATATAGTGGCAAAAACGTAAAAAAATTAAATTAAATCTTTATATGATTGCAATGAAGATTTTTATCTATGAATATAATTAAAGAGTAAAAATAATAAATTTAAAAGACCTGTATTATCTGTTTCGCTAATTGTTATTTAAGTTATAATAAATAAATTATAACATTAGAAAAAATAATAAATATATTTTCGAAATGCAATTTAATTAATACAGTATAAATAAAAACAATAATTTGGAGTTTGCTGCATAGGGATGGTAAAAAGCTCAGAGTGAGCTTAAACTAGCATGAGCTGAGCTGAGCTTGAAGCTCGACTTTTCAATATTTCCGGAGCTTGGAGCTCAAGCTTGGAGCTCGGTGGTTACTGAGCCCAGCTCACATAAGCTCAAGCTCAAAGCTCAACCTGCTGAGTATACGAGCTTGGTTTATCCATAATAACGACAATTTAAATATATATATATTTGTTAAGGATAGTGAAATTACTTTATAATTTATGTGGAAAAGTTTTTATATAACTGAATTAATTCATTATAATACAAAATATTTTTAATTTACGCTAAAAATTAAATTATCCTTATAAATATGAGTGCATTATAAGCTCGAAGCTCAAGCTCATTACATTTTTAATAAGCTCAAGCTCAAGCTTATGTAAAAATTAGAAGCTCAAGTTCAAGGTTCACCATTTTTGAGCTTATTGCCATCCCTAATTTTACATTATACCCGCTTTTTATTAATAATAATTTTGGTAATTTACTAAAGTTAAAGTACAACAAAATTATAAAATAGTCGCTCAAATTAAATAAATTTTGACATTGACAGCACAGCAAGAATTTTGTGGAAATTTGTGGCAAACTTTTAGTAAATTTATTTTCTAGTTCACTTTATGTATATATGGGAACTTAAATTCATAATTTTTTATCATTTTTCATTATATTTTTACATTATAAAAATTAATGATATGCAATAAATTTCCAATCAATTTGTTATTAATTTGAAATTATTTTAAATTTTTGAAATAGAAAATAGTTTGTGTTATTCCAGTTATAATCTGTGACATCAAAGCATTAACGATGAAATTATTATTTAAGTAACACTTTATTTTACAATTTATAAATTAAATAATTATAAAATAAATGATTTTTTAAATTTATAGAGACATTACTATTCCTATTTTTATGTTGGATTCAATTATTAATTTATCAGGTATAGTATTTGAACATTAAATTCACAACTAAACTATATTTAACTTTTTAATAATATATATTTAAATAATATCAATGAACAATCTTTTATAGCCATAAATAATCAATAACTTTAATAGCCATCGTTACTGCAGATTAATCCAGTCCGTTGTGTGGATATATCGTACCGACCACTACAGCAATGAACGACAGAATGTGTCCGCACACCGGGTTTATATTGAACGGAAGCGCACAAATTAATTGTTAATAACTATAGATTATTGTACAAACATTATATATAATCTTTTTAATTTAATTATATAAAATCATTTATTACCTTCAATTGATTTGTACTTTTCATTCCATTCAGTAATAAATGGAATAAATATTTATTAGGTTTGATTGCTTCGGAATAGATTACCGCTGAGAGATTTAATAAGTACAACCAAATCATAGTTATTAGAGATATCGTACAAAGAAATACTAATTTCGTGATAAATAATAGTTCGATATAAATAATGGGAAAAAGAAAAACGCAGATAAGGAATGTGAAAGTATACGAAAGCATTTTTGCTTTTAAATAATAACAAAGTATATAAAAATACAACAATTGATAAAAGATAAAATTTGAGATGTAATAGAGACTCATTGTGTAGATTACACTACACGGCAATGCAAATAATAATGCTTACAGGAATGACGTGTTAATTGTCAGCGGAATGAGCGACAAGAAAAAGTATGGAAAAACAAAATATGGATAAAACTCGATTAACATAAAAGAAAGCTTTACGCGTTTAAGAATTGAAAGTTTGATGTCATAATAATAGTTGTAAAAATTAATTAATTGACAAATAACTGCTAAATATAATGACGAGAGAATCACTAGATTGTAATGATTTTTACTTTTAAGAAAGTAAGAGAAATCGCCAATCAATACGTAATGATTAGGATTTGTTGTTTTCAATGACAACAATATGACGCATTTAGTTATCATCAAACACGTGATAAATAAAATGAGTTTGGGACTGCAATACTTGAATCTCTGTTCACTGCCACACGGAAACAGAGATAAACCAATTCTATACAAATGACTTCCCGCTGATTTAATTATCAATTGTTTCGGTAAAGTTTTGTCACATTCAATATTCATTGTATTATTTGAATTAAAATTGAAAAAATATTTTTATTATTTCAATCTTTAATTTTTTTTTGATTTATTAAGAAATACAATTACTATTAAAAATATATTTTTAGTTATTTAAAGTCTTTTATTAGAAAAATATGGAGTGTAATATAAAGATTGCGTGTTCAGCTCTATTTTAGAATATTATATTTTTCGAATTGAATTATTTCAAAATTTTTTATTTTTGGATATTGCAAGAAATTTTAATTTTTTCAAAAGTTTATTAATGAGTCACAGAACAAAAAAATAATGATTTCTAAATGATAGTAATGAGTAACGAGAAATAAAACTGAGAGCACAAGCACTGGAAAATAAATATTAAAACTGAGTATAATAATAAATATGAAATATAATGTGAAAAATAGAAAAAACAATGTTTGCAAAATTGTAATAATAATAAAGGAATAGATTTAATTAAACAAGAAATTATTTATTGTTTTTGTTTTTAAATACAAATAAAATTTATCAAATATTAAATTTGAAATAATAATAATGTAATGCTGGTCTATTAAGAAAAATAAGAGAATATTAACACAAAGTTATCAAATAATTTTTTGTTTTTTTGGTTAAATATGCATCTAATTATTTCTAGATAAATTTATCCTAAAATTTTTTATGTTCCCACTATTTTGCCACTATATACGCGATCAATAATCATATAATTTTGCATATAACTTATTTTAATTAAAATAGAAGAAAAAAAATACTAATTATGGAAATACAAAAAAGTAAGAATAAACGTACTTTTAAATTTAATGATTTATTATTAATATTAGAAATAAAATTTTTAAATTTATAAAAACACAATAATAGATGCAGCCTACAGTACCACCGATGACCACTTCAGTATTTTGTTGTGCGTTATCGCTCTTTTAATACTAGGCATGCTTTGTTAATTAATACAATTAAAAATTAATCTTCAAAATATGTCACAGTTTTAGGAAATGTTGTGAATGCAGATGATAGCAGGCAATTGTGCGGTATTATCGCTCCAATTACAGCTTTTCAACCGAATCTACGCTATGATGCAGTGAATCATACCGCAGGTTATCCGATAACAGTGAATTAGTTTGATGGCGGGTACACTGTTATCAATGCCACTAACGTCTTGCAATCAGTTTTTGGCTCGTGTTGTTCTGCTAGTATGTGCTTGTATTCTTTGAGACAACAAAGTAAGTCATTATTTACTGTAATACTAAGTCATCCGTAATTTATTAATCAACACCAGCCGTCAAAAGCTATACTTAGAAGTAACATAACATAGAGATAGGGTTTAGCTTTAATCTACTTTTGGTCATTGATTTCTTTTTCATCAATCAGAATCTCAAACATATGTCTGGATAAAACATCACAAATAATAAAACATCTCAAATTTTCATTCATTATAGATATTTTTAAATAATGTTTATAACAGTGAAAAATAACTTATAAAAATTCAGAAAAAAATGTATTACATATAAGTTATTTGAAATAACTTATAATTTGAGTACAATTTAAGTTTTTTAATTGATACATGTATGAGGAGAATGTTCAAAATATGCACTGATGCGCAAATGGAAAATAGACTGATAGCGTTGACAACGAAACTGATGGCATCACAGAAACCAAACAACAATTCAATTCAGTTTCGTATGCCTCAAATTGACTGTCAGTGGTCTCACGTTATTAATGAGCATTGGAGGGCGAGTGCGCGCATCACTGCAACTGAATACGAAGCGAAGCACAGCAATGTGAGCGATCCGAGCGTTAAACAACATCTAAAAGAGGTTTGTATCGGAATGTGGGCCAAGTATTGTTGGTCACAGGCGAGTAAACACAAATTACTAACTCTTGTCGACTTTATCGTAACTTATTTCATGAAATTTAAAGTAATTAATTATAAAATCAATAAAATCCAACTTTTTTCTTAATTAATCTTTCTATTAACGATAGTAACTAAATTAATATAAACTTATTGTCAATTATTTTTCACTCTCTCCTTCTATCACACATACACATACTCTCTTGTAAACCGATTTAAAATATTTTGAAAAGTTAATGCTTTAAAACCTAAAGTTCGAAATTTAAATTAAGATTGTTGAAAATTGTGAGGTTTATATACAAAATTAAACAAGGAAATTTCATCAAAAAATTAATTTGTGTAACATATTTGAAAAATTCTTTAATTAAGAGGAAAAAATTAAATAATTTTTTTTGATTAAGTTAATCCCCAAACACAAAAATATTTCTATGCTAACGCCCATATTGATCTAAATAAATTAAGTTATTGAGTGTTGATTTGTTACTGACACACTTTTTAAACTATTTTAGAAAATTTTACTACCTTGAAAAAACTATTTGACTGATTTTTTTAAGTGAAAGCAGACTTTCATACCTTAATTTATTTAGATCATTATGGGTGTTAGTATAGAAATTTTTTAGTGTGTTTTGGGATTGACTTAATCAAAAAATTTATTTAAGTTTTTCCTCTTAATTAAAAAATTTTCCAAATAAGTTACACAAATTGAATTTTTGTTGAAATTTTCTTGTTTACTTTTGTATATAAACCTCACAATTTCAAGACTGCTTTCACTTAAACAAACTAGTCAAATAGTTTTTTAAAAGTAGTAACATTTTTTAAAATTGTATAAATGAGTGCGTCAGTAACAAATCAACAACTAACTAAAAAGGAAATTAATGTTGGATTTCGTCAACTAAAACCAATTGATGGCAAAACATTCCAAAAATCATGAAAGATCGTCGTAAAGGTAAAAAATTATTGAACAGAAAATCAAAAGAAAATTCTGGAAAAGTTGTTAAACAGCTGAAAAAAAATTTGAAAGAAAAGTTTCTGGGATAGGGCTAAGCAATAGCAGCAGAACCGGTGGCCATTGAAGCAGCAAAAACATAGGAACTCATTCTACTAGTATAATATTTTAAATTTTTAATAAATGCATAATAAAATAAATCTAGAGCGTGGAACATTCATAATAGAGCCCAATATCACAGGTGACTTATATTTGTTACCACAAGCCTAGTTGTTATCACAATTTTCTTACTTAATCTGTTTATTGATTGAAAAATTACTATTTGTTGTAAAGTTTTAAAATAATTTATAGAAAATCATAAAGAAAGCCTGAAATTTGCAGTTTGTTCATTATTTAATGACGACTAGCAAGAAAAATTACTACAATTAGTCCACTCAATGATCAGTATTATATAAACAATTACGGTAACTTACATTATCTATCCTGTTTTATAGATTTTAAATGATATATTTGGATTTTTTTAACTGATGTTTTTGACTTGAAATCAAAATTTTATAATAATTATGTTTGAAATATTTGAAACATTACGTTAATTGTGGATTAATTATTAGCAGTAATGAATTAAGTTCAAGTCAATTATAGTTGCAATTTTATTTTATAGTTTAAATTTTGACAAATTAAGTAAGCAGAAAATTTTGATTGTTATTTGTTTTTCATCTGTTCATTGATTAATAAATTAGTTACGATTTTAAATGTGCAAAGAAATACTGAATCTATTATTGAAAATATGAAAGAAACACTTAATCATTATTAACAAAACCTATTTTTTCTTACTTTAGTGATGCCATAATCAGTAAATTAGATTAATAGTCGAAGAGTACAAATTTAAGTTGTCTATTATATATATATATATATATTTATTTATATATAATGGTGAAATTCATGAAAAATAAAATAAGTGTTGTCAACATAAAACCTACATAGAAATATATATCACCATTATTTATACTATAATTTAATTATTTATAAGCTTTCTCTGATAGGGTTTACTCAAAAAATAATAAATAGTAATTATAACTAAATCAAAATAAATTCATGCATTATAATATAGTTATTTTTGCACATTGAAACTTATTTTTATATTTTCTTTTTATTTTGCTTAATACAGATTTAAAAATTCATTACAAAAAAGGGTAGATAACCCTCACACCAAAGTTAAACTTTTAATACAACAAATAGTTTGAAAATATATTTTTCTTAAAAAAATTGTTCGGTTTATTTAAGTAAAGTTTGAACGTCAACTAAAAACTTTATTTAGTCATAAATAAATGTTTTGAAATAATTTAAAAAAAGAACACAATGAATAATAGAACAAAATTTAATTATTTCAAAGATTACTTAACTTTTCAATGACAAACACCCAGTATTATGTATGTCAGAAATATTGGAAAAGTAATTTATAATGATATTAATTAAATAATTAATTAACTATTGCTTAATAATAAGCTATGTTTTTCATCATCAAGTTATTAATAACGTGTATTTTTAAAATTATAAGTTAAGTGCGATTAAAATCAACTTAAAATTTTTAAATCCTTAAATAAAAATTTTCGAAATATAAATAGTGTGACCAACTGTTACCTCGAGAATCTTAATACCCCGAGAATAATTTTTTCCAATGGATTTACCTAGAATTGCTAAAATGATCAACATTCATGGAGATTGCTGTAAGGCTGGTCACACTAAATGGAAGTCATTCAAACTTTTCAATTGCGTTCGCAAAAGCATAAGCTTTAAATAAAACATTTTACCTCAAAACCAGTTGATGGTGATATGATTTAACTAGTTTTGATTCATATTCTTAAACCTAAACAATGATTTAATAATTTATTCAACTTTATTTAGTAGAATAAATTTATTGTTGCTATTTTTTTTATTCATGAGAATAAAATAAATTTTATTGTTTATTAAATTTAACAAATAACTTAATTTAATAATCCATTTACTATAAGCACTTCTAACCAGTTTATAAAATGATCTTTTGATATCGAGAAGATTTTATAAAATATAATATCAGTAATAAAACTATCTGTT
>JAQIVF010002104.1:0-11846 GCA_034698365.1 Steganacarus magnus | reverse complement strand
TTATTTTTTAAATATTTTTTTGTATTTTTGATATTTTAAATTTGTTTCAATAAATATTTTGAATTTTAACATGTTTACATTTTATTTAATAGTTTCTGTAACATTAGTTTTATCCTATACCAGAGCTATTCATTGAAGTTTCTATGGTTTTGCAGCCTTCAATGGACTCTGGTTTTGTGACATTAGCTTTATCCTATCCCAGAGCCTGGCACAGGCTCTGGGATAGGATAAAGCCAATGTCGCAAAGCCGGGGTCCATTGAAGGTTGCAGAACAATAGAAACTCATTCTACTAATAAAGCACGAGATATTACTATTTGATGGTATGATGAGAGAGTAATGTGTTTGAAAATATTTTGTTTTTTAAGGGATTTAGTCAAATATCAAGTTAACAAAATATATGTGTGAGCGCTCTGTTTAGAAAATGTTGGAAAAAAAGAACTACGATTTAGAAGATTATACCATTACATGGATTCTGTTTTATATTTTATCATAGAATGTGTATGTATTTTCTAGTTTAGTAATCACATTGAATTTAAATGATGCATAAACATACACACAAAACACACACATCTCTGAATAAATTGTTCACTGCTTTTGTCAATTTTCCGCTAAACTTTTGTTATCATAAAAACTTGTTTTTTACTGTACATTACTCTCAGTAAATGTTATATGTTTGTGAATTTAATTTTTATTCATATACTTTGCTCATATGAGTGATTTAAATACCTTTCCTATTATTATTTATTTTTAACATTTTTTATTACAAAAAATATGACTTTATATTCAAAATTGCTTTCATAAATGAAAGAATATGTTTTCTTTAAAGCAGATGTTGCATAAAGCCATTATTATATTATTCGCCAAATTTATTGTAGTCATTAATAGAAGTTCTTTTTTCCAGAGAATGAATTCATTTTCATTCAAAACATTATTGCATAGAACTCTTAGGCTTTAATTAAAGCCTTTTATTATTATTATTCTTTGCCAATGGATGGTGAAATAACTATTCCGATTGTATAGGCATTTAGATATAAGATCATTGTATTAAAATATATCTTGTTTTGACGGGTATTCATCGATTAAATAAGCATTGACAAAGAATTTAATTGACATTTTATTTATCCAATTATTGAGATATACGGAACTGACAGTAGAGTTTTAAGTTGCAATATATATTTATTCGAGAACAATAACTCTTTGTTTACTCTACGTTTATACAAAAATTCCCCTTTTTTAAGGCATATATAACTGTATCATTTTATTGTGTTAAAATAATATGGAAAAAATTAGAGCGAGAAAAATTACAGTGACTTTTGATAAATCATAAAAATATGTTAACGTGATTAGAAATTAATACTTTAGTTTTTTAGCCTTTCCGTATAACTCAATAATTGTATTAAATAAAATGTCGATTAAAAAATCCTTAGTCAATGCTTATTTTATCGATGAAAACTCGTTTGTAAAAAACCTGTAAAAACAAGATATATTTTAATACACTACTGATCTTATAAGGTATCTAAATTCCTATACAAAAAGAATAATTATTTCACCATCCATTGGTGAATAATAATAATAATAATAATAATAATAGGATTTATTTAAAGCCTTAGAGTTCTATGCAATAATTTTTTTAAAGAAAATGAATTCGTTGAAAAAAATAATAATGGCTTTATGCAACGTCAGCTTTAAAGAAAACATATTCTTTCATTTATGAAAGCAATTTTGAATATAAAGCCATATTCTCAGTAATAAAAAATGTTAAAAATAAAGAATAATAGGAAAGGTTTTTAAATCACTCGATTTAACGAGATATGAACAAAGTATATGAATAAATATTAAATTCACAAACAGATAACGTTTACTGAGAGTAATGTACAGTAAAAAATAAGTTTTTATGATAACAAAGGTATAGCGGAAAATTAACAAAAGCAGTGAACATTTTATTGCAAGATGTATGTGTGTTTTGTGTGTAAGTTTATGCATCATTTGAATTCAATGTGATTACTAAACTAGAAAATACATACACATTCTATGATAAAATATAAAACAGAATCCATGTAATGGTATAATCTTCTAAATCGTAGTTCATTTATTTCAAAAATTTTCTAAACAGAGCGCTCACACACATATATTTTGTTAATATTTGATATTTGATTAAATCCCTTAAAAACAAAATATTTTCAAACAAATAGCATCCATTGTTATACATTACTCTCTCATCATACCATCAAATAGTAAAATCTCGTGCATTATTCTTTAAAATAAATGCACAGCTCAAACATAATGCGTTCTTAAGAAGAAGAATGTGGTGCTTATGTGTGTGCGTTGTAGGCCTCGCAGGTGTAAAGCATCAGAGAGGTTGAGATGTATAAGTTAGATGTTTTGCTAAAACAAACAAAACAGCGTTTCTCTTATAGTTTCAGCAAAACTTAAAATCACTGTTTTGCATAAATTATTACAACAGAAACGCTGTCAAACTAATGGCATCATTAATACAAAACACACAAAGCAAAAGTGAATGCTACCCTTTAATGGTTTATCAATATTGAGAGCATAGCTTGAGTTTTTTTTAAAATCCTAAAATTTCATCATAACATTTTTTATCTATTTTTAAAACTGTTCTATATTTATAGTGACATATCATCGAATTATTTGATTAAAAAAATACCGTAGTGATATTTTTATCATCACAGGTCAAATGATAAGAGATAATAAGAAGGAAAAAATCCACTTTAGTTATAAAAAGTTTTCTGAAAGTTATTCCTCGAGAGTAACTGACTGTAGAGTTTTAAGTTAATATATATATATACTTTAGTTATTGTATATACTTATACTTTCGAAAGCATACTATTTCTGTTTCATGTAAGCAATGCACTTTACGCTAAAAATAATAGGAAATCTGCTCATATGTCCACTGCCTCTTTGCCCCATTGTTAAACAATCTGTGTGTTGCTATGGAAACACCATCAGTTCGATCATATACGTTATTAATGATATAAATATTTTAATTACAATATCGTCAGTAAATGTTATACTAAAATTCATAGCAAATATATAGTCATTTACATATTAGTTATGTTTATTATATTAAAAATATATAAAATAATCAAATCAAAGCATAAAAATAGAAAAAAATTAATATGAATTATCGATGTAATTGCTATTTTATTACATACAAGCTTATATGGGTCTAATAATGGTAGAGTAAAATTGAGATCGAAAAATAAAATAAAATATAGTTATTTATTATAAGTTCTTAGGCAAAGTAAAAGTCAGTTAGATTTAAAAAGTACCCGACGCAATCCAGAGGAGAGTGAAAAAAATATGTAGCAGGTCGATACAGACCACAATGTAAATGTTTAATTTTATTATGAACCATTTAGAATGGATGCAAGAAATTAATTACAGTTCATCAACCAATTCTTTATATTAGTGTTGTTTCGCTCACGAAAGTAAATGTGACAAAATTATGTTTTATTATCATTGCACTTTTTTTTTGATTTAAAAAATTTTCGAAAATAAAGAATTAATTTTAATGAAAACAAGTTTTTGGCGCTAAAAGATTATTTATTACGTGCAAAAAAACTCTTTTAATATACGTTAAATATATATTTATAAGATAAATGAAAATTCCACAATTTTATAAGCATTATTTAAAGTTATTTATGTTCAGTTAAAAGTAGTGTTGTTTCAATTATTTTTAATCTAAATTATAATCGAATTAAAATTTAAATTAAAATTTCAATTAATCGTAATCGTAATTGATTGAAATGATTTGAAATTTAATAATTTTAATCGAAATTTAATCTAAAATAAAAATATATGTGTAATTTTAATCGTAATTTAATTTAAATTACATTTTGTCTTATAATCTTAATTGAAATTTAAATACCATAAAATCTTAATAGAAATTGTAATTGTTATTTAAATTAATATAGAATTATGACAAATTTCCTGTTTTTCACCAATAAATATCATATAAATTTGAAATTAATAACATAATCAGCAATAATATATGTGTTTAGTAGATATATTTTATCAAAATCAATTAAACATTAAGCTACATAAGAATATATTTAAACAAATAACGTATAATTGAAATTTTAATCGAAATTGTAATTGAAATAGAAATTTAATCGAATTTAAAAGTAATTTTTGTAAATTTAATCGTAATTTAATTTAAATTAAAATTTTTAAAATAATTTTAATTGAATTTAATTTAAATTCAAAACAAGCAAATAATCGTAATTGAAATTCAATCTAAATAGAAAAATAATATATAATCTTAATTGAAATTTAATTTAAATTCAAAAAGTATAATTGAAACAACACTAGTTTAAAGTAGTATTGTTTCGATTTTTGAAAGCAAAAGCGGAAGTTAAATTAATTGTTGACTTTAACTTTCGCTTAAGCGAAAGTGAATTACAAGCTAATTTAAAAATTTTTAAAAAGGCTAAGCGAAATACAAGCGAAATACAAGCGAAATTAAAAAGATTTAAAAAAGAAAGTCAAATACAAGCTATTTAAATCAAGATAATTTGACTTTCGCTTTTAACTTTTACTTTAGCTTTTATTTAAAATACCTTGTTTTTTGATTAAAAAAGAAGTGATTCAATTTATTTTATTGAGTATTGTAGTTTTTAATTAATATTAAGTCATAATATTACTCTTATTATGCTGAAATATTGTTTTAAAATTAAAAAGCTTAATCAAAAAGCGAAAGTTAAAGTGAAAGACAAATTAAAAAATTAATAACATGGAAAAGCGAAATACAAGTTAAATTAAAATCGTAATCAAATACAAAGGCGAAATACAAGTGAAATTGAAAAAAAAATTCAAAAGCCAAGCGAAATACAAGCGAAATTAAAATATTAGATAAAAGCGAAAGCTCAATTCAAGTTAAATTTAAAAGTTGCACGTTAAACAACACTAGTTTAAAGTAGTGTTGTTTATTTTATTGAAAGCAAAAGCGAAAGTTAAAATATTTTTTGACTTTAACTTTCGCTTAAGCTAAAAAAAAAGACAAATGAAATTAAATTTTAAATGAAAAGCGAAAGAGAAATAAAAGCGACATTAAAATTTTCTTGAAAAGCCAAGCGAAATACAAACGAAATTGAAATGACTTTAGAATTCGCTTTATCTTTCGCTTTTATCTAGTGATTTGTCGCTTTCTAAAAGTGAAAGTAAAAGTGAAATTATTTTTGAATTTAAATTTCGTTTAAGAGAAAGGGAAATACAAGCAAAATAAAAATATCTATGAAAAGCGAAAGTGAAATACCAGCGAAATTTTAAAAAATTTGAAAATTCAAGCGAAATGCAAGAGAAATTATAAATCTTTTGAAAAGCCAAGCGAAATAGAAGTGAAATTAAAATGACTTTAAATTTCACTTTTACTTTCACTTTCCATTTCGCTTTTATTCAAAAAACAGTAAAAACGAAATTAAAAAGCGAAAGTCAAGCAAAAGCGAAATTTAATTGTAAGAAAAAGCGAAAGCGAAATACGAGCGAAATTAAAATTTAAATTAAAAGCGAAAGTGAAAGTAATTGAAATTAAAAAAGTAGAAGTTCCACAACACTACTTTTAACTTTACCTTTTAAGAAAAACATAGTAAAAGCGAAATCAAAAAACTAAAGATAAAGCAAAAGTCAAATTTAAATCTTAATGAAAAGCGAAAGTGAAATACAAGCGAAATAAAATTATACTATAAAAGCGAAAGCAAAAGACAAGCGAAATTAAAAAAATGAAATTAAACAACACTAGTTTAAAGTAGTGTTGTTTTTGATTTTGTAATTTTGATTTTGATTTTATTTCGAATTTTAATTTTGATTAATAAAAATCAAAATACAAACAAAATTAAATTTTAAAAAGTCAAATCAAAATAAAATCAAAATTCAAAAATTCAAAATCAAAATGCAATTTAAATGAAAGATTTTTAAATACAATTTAAATGAAAATTCTCAAAAATCAAAATACAATCAAAACAGAAAACTTGTAAGCCACACAACTCTAGTTTAATGCCGTCATTTATCTAGAAAATGTGACAATTAGTGTGGCCAACTATCTAACGTAAATTCCTGGACACTTTTCGAAAATTTCCTGGACATAAGGTAAAATATACTAGAAAAAAACCTGGACAAAGCTTTTTAATGCATTTTTAACGGATTATTTTTTGGTGAAAGTTTATTATTCCTGGATTGTCCAGGCAAAACCTGTATAGTTGGTCACCCTAGTTACAATAGCTAAATTAATCAAGTTAAGCGTAAAACCGAAAAAATTTCAGTTTCAACAGTTTTGATATACACAAATAAATGTTAATATACTGATTCTTCTAATGAGAATGTGCTTTTAATTCTAATAATAAAAGTCAGTTTTTCTCTGTCAGGGAATTGAAATGTAGAAATAAGTATTAATTGTAATTTACTGATAAATTAAATAAACAATACCATAATTAAATTATGCAGGAATATATAACATAAAGGGATTTTACTTATCTAATCTTTAAATTACAAGTGCAAAAATAGCTGAGGTTATCTCTCATTTAATAGTAATTCGTTAATAAAATTGAAATTAAATACATTACCATATTTAAAGAAAATTAAATTTTATTAATATTTTTATTCTTTTTACTAAATTATTAAAATTAATTTTTCTAATTTAATCATCATAATCTCACTCTTATCGATAATTGATTCAACACAGTTTTCGCAATAATAGAAGCAATTATTTTTATCAGATTATCTATATATTCTTTTACTAAATATATTTTTCTGATAAAAATCATTAACTACATGTAAAATACTGTAAATATTAAATAAATATAATCTATTTGTATTGCAGTTATTGTATTTTGTATTGGGTTATACTTGTTAGGCGCGAATCCGGTTCACGTGCCGAAGCGGTACGTTAGTGTCGATTCACGCGCTACTCGAACGTGACTGCTGTTCCGCTGACTGAGTCGCTACACCTCTATTCACTCACTTCTTTACCGAATCAATGAATTCACAAACAATGGTTATTAAATACACTGTTTATTGTTAATTAAGTTTTAATAAAACGTTAATTGAGTATAAATTGCTATATAATTAGAGTGAGTTACAAGTGATGTTCGCTTCTCGATAGCTAAACAACAAGTGAGTAGTTTTTGATGAGTTTTAACTAAAGTTTTATATAATGAGTATTAGTTTTTTAAGTGTTTGGTGAGTATTGAACTGTTATGTAAGGGTTTTTGCTATTACTGTTTTTAACTATTAGTTTTTATGTTTGGATTTTAGTGTTTTTAGGGACTTGAACCCTATTACTTCGGTTAGCACCTAACAACTCGTCCCCCTCCGTCAATGGCGTGCCATTGAGGAAAAGAAGAGAAAAGGGTTAAGTGCTAAAAACGGGGGGAAAAATGTAACTCTAAATAATAATAATAATAATATAAATAGAAATAATAATAATAATAAACAAAATACAATAATAATCAATAAAAAATCGTTTTAAACTTATATAAACCTTAACCAAAAATAAAGAATAATAGAGGTTAATAATACTTCGAGTGTTTTTCGTTTAACTACTCTTTGAGCATAACTTCTGAAATGTCATCGTATCTTTTGCTTTCGTTTGCTTCAGTGTCATCAATGTCACTGAAGAGTGTTTTCAATAAAACGCTATCGCAGGCGCCTCTTGTGTAATCGGTTTCGGTTTCGATTTTGAAATCATTATATTCTTTGAATTTCGGTGTGTCTGCAGTCAATTTGTTGATTGATTTATCAATCAATTCGTTTAATATTTCCGTTTCCAACCAATATTTAAAACTTCTAACTTTCCTTTGTCGCAAATAATCAAATGAAGTTCGGTGTTCCGGACAATTCTTGCGATATTTTCGTTTATTGTGTTCATGTGAAGTGTCAAGTTTTGTCCACCAAATATAACGAATGGTGACAATATACGCCAGTCTGAGTAAAACAAACTTCTTAATTGAATTATTAGTCTTTTTACTCCAGACTAATTCCATTAAATTGCCACAAAGTTGATAAAGTGGCTCAACTTTGAGCACATATTTGTTTGATTGTGGATAAAACATCATTATTTCGGACCAAACGCGCTCACATTCTTCGAATGAAATGCTGTCGAAGCATTGAATGAAGTCGCGTCTGTCGTCTTCCTTCTCATAATTATATTGTTCGATCGCTGTTTCGTAAATTGCATTGACTTTGTCCAACAAAAACAGATAATAACCATTAATTGCTGAACAATCAATTGCCATTATTAAAGCGTGTTCACGCAAAGCAACTGAACTCAAATTCATAGTTGTTTTGCTTTTATTAGTGTCGGATTCGAGTTTCTTTCCCTCAAATACTATTTGTGTCGCGTTGCTCGGGAAATAAATCTCGCCTTTTCTTTCTCGATACCACTTAATTGCTGTTAAATTGCCAGTACGAATAATATCCGCTGATATGTGAAACAATTCAAATGTTTGTTTACAAACAACGTCAGTACACGTGTTTCTCATTCGCATAACCACTGATCCAAATATCATGACGTTATTTGTGGACTCAATGTGATAATATGTTTGTTTATGTTTCATACGCCAGCGTTTTGACAGGACTTTTAACTGGTCAGGAATCGCTTCTTGTAATAAAGCAATACTCGAATCAAAATGTATTGCTTTATTGGACACTAATGTCTTCAATATTAGCTCGAGATTTTTACCAGAAATCGGCACAAACTCTGAAGCCTTAATCGCGAACAAAACCGGATTATATAACCAGTACTTGTCTTTTGATCGCCAATAAGCCATATTACGATATACTTTGAGTTCGGTTTCTTTCTGATTACGTTTCTTTCTTTCTGATTATGAATTCTTTGCTGTAACAAACGGGTCCCAAAGGTATGGCAGTCGCTGTTTTGTTTTCGTTTGTGATCGAGTAAATCACTTTATTAATCACTCGTTCTTTAGGCGATGCCTCCCACGGACGATATAACACAAAATCGGTGTTATTATTGATATCATTAACGCCACATTCGGTGTTCACATTCAACTGTGATAACATTTCAGCGCCAACACTGTCATCACAATCCATGGCCTCAACGTAATCGTTAACTGCTATACGCGCCATTTCTTGTGTTGATTGTTCTGACATACTGTCAGAACTCGCTTCAGTGTCATAAACGCGTTCAAAAGTTGTCGTTTTCGGGGTTTTCTTTGACTCGTTTATTGATAATCGCGTGACAGTCGCTGAAGGTTTTGTTGTTTTGACACGTTTTGCATTCAATGATATTTGAACGTCACGTATCGGCGATTGAATGATAACGTCTTCTTGAGACAACAAATCATAAACTCTTACCACTTTTGGTGTCGTTTTAGATGTCGGTTTTGAATAACACTGTAATGGTGTTTCGCTCAATCTTTTGACTTCTTTTGGGTAATATTTCGCTTCAATTTGATCCCAATCTTTTATTTCCTTTCGTAAGAAGTCGTCAAATGGCCACCATGTAGTGATTGTGTCACTGAGTTTGCGTCTGTTGTCGATGTAAAACAGACGACACTCTTCAAATGTTGTGAATGTTTCAGTTGGCGGCTCAATCAGTTTAACAACTGATAATTCAAGTTGCGGTGTGTTCACAACATTATCAGAAATCGGCAAATAGTATGGCATTTGCATTGTTGTCGGCGGTTGTCGTTTAGGTTTCACTGACTGCACGTTTTGATTTAAGTATTCAGTCGCACTAAGTTTGACGTTTGAGTCTTCCATTATTGATAGTTCTTTACCGCTCATTTTGACAATAATAACAATTAACTTTTAATCACTGATATAGCAATTGTTATTAACGTTTTTAGTAATGTGAATCGAGTGCGATGTCACTTCGATTGCTTTGTGTAGTGAAGTGTTGAAATGGCGGCTTCACTAACACTTTCTTACGTTCGAACTCAAGTGTGACGTACGTGAGTTCGAATACGGATTTGAATTTGATACGTTAATGAGAACTGTGATATACACTTAAATCACAGTATAATAAACTGAAAACTTTATATTTAAGATGTATAATAAATAACTGAATTAAAATCAATTATCTTAACAAATAAATCTAATTTGATTTTAAACTGATTTATCAGTGAAGAATATTACTTTCACTGTATGTAATAACTGGTTGTTTTACGTTATTTGATTCTATTATAATAATCAAAACTCTGTACTGATAACTCTTTTAGAACTGTTTTAATGCATATATTAATGTATTGGGTTAAACTGTATTGGAGTTATATATGTTTTAGTGGTCCTCTGTTTTATTGGTTCTTTTGACCAGACAGGGATATGATTTTAAGGATTTTGAACTTTCATTCAATCCTTTAATGTCTATATAGGAATTATGATTTATGTGAGAAAACTATTGTTTGGTTAAAGCTGTGTAGCCAAAGTGTCTGCATAGTTAATCTTTACTATTAGAAGTCAGACACTTCTTATATTAAATAAACTACATATTGTTAGTGATTTAATATGTTTGTGTATTTATAAGCACATGTTTAGCTTTATATGTCTTCAATACCGCGCGCTTAAGTATACAAATATCGGAATGTTTATGTTGCTTCACTCGAGCAAATTGCCTTAGGCGAAAGCTAACTGCTTCTTATAAAAAACATTAGTAGGCTACTGTGTAAGTCTAATTAAATGTCAAGGCTAAGGTTGTTTATGGCAGTTTTACGTAACTTGCAGAGTTAGCTACTCCCTACAAATGTTACGCTTAAGGGCATAACTCTTTATAGCTCTTAAACTTTCAAAAAGCTTGTATTTGATTATAACATCTAATTATTATGTCCGAAAACATGAAAAACTAGTGTAAAAGAACTGAAAATGTGTTTAATATATGGTTAACAGTATAGGGTTTATTTCGTTATTTAAGAATCGAGTTTTTATCTTTAAACTACATGAAATTAATTCATATAAGGGATATTTAAATATCTTTAAACTTTTACAAAACTTAATATTAAAGAATATGTGATTTAAAATCACAAAACAAAGAATATAGATAATGTAATAAACTAGGTAAATATATCACAGATATATATAGACTCCGTGAAATAAATTCACTTAATGATTATTTAGATAATATCATAAACTATTGAAACTTAATATTAGAAATAACAAGAAAGTTAATTAATTAATTAATTAGAGGGGATAAAACAATTATTAGTTTGGAATTGAAATAGAAAAAGTTAATATATAATAAGATAAAATAATATGTATTTATTGTGTTTGTGTTGTTTTATTTAACTTATCATTTAATGCGAGGTTTCCGAATTCTCGTAGACCTCTTTGGTTTATAAATATCAGTTGGTGGATTTGAGTTTGACTCATCTCTTTGCGGACCAACTGAATCAGTATTTGTTTGAGTTTCATTTGTTTGAACATTAGAATGTTCTCGATTTTGCATTTCATTTAAATCAAATAATATTTCCTGACTTTGAGTTGATGCTTCTCTATTTGCGCTTTCGTTTTCTTGTTGTGCATCAAATTCATAATATGCATCAGGTAGTTCTGCTTCAGGCGATTGCAGGTTTTGTGTTAAGTCATATATAATAGTTCGTTGACTTTCATCGTGAGCTGTATGTTCGGTGTTTTCGCTTTCATTAGAACTGTTTTCGTTTTCGTTTTCATGAGTGTGATCACAATCAATGTGTGTTTCGCTTTGATGTTTCCATTTAATGTAATCATTCACATCCCATATTTCGTTGTCTTCATCAATGTTTGAGGCTGAGGTGTCAAATTCACCTCTCTTTAATTTCTTTAAAAGCCTATAATAACGACGAGGCTTTTCACCATTATAGTCAGTTATCAGTCTAGCATTAACTGTTCTGAC
>JAQIVF010002103.1:0-11847 GCA_034698365.1 Steganacarus magnus | reverse complement strand
TAGTTCGGGTTTTATACTATATTACCGCCCAAAGTGGCAGATGCCGGTTTAGGGAGCGTGACAGACAGACGGACAGATACACAGACAATGTCAAATCCATATACCTGCCTTGATTTTATCGAAGTCAGATAAAAAAACTCAATATTATAATGGAAGCTCTATCTCAAAACAAAAAATTAAAAAATTTCAAGTTAAAACGAGATTATTTATTCGCACGCTACACCATAAACCTCAAAATTATATTAGGTTTTTCGAGATTAACCCACCACTACTATCAGTGCGAGAGTCGAACACAATGCGTTCGGTTAGTACTGAATAGATCTAAAAATACTACTCTGAAGAGCTAACCGGTTGGGCCACAGAGGGTTAATTGTTAGTTCATGAAACGAATGTAAATCGTTGTTGCAATCGATATTTGGTTAGGCTTACAAAGTTGGAATGTTTGGACGACGGTATCAGTGGATTATTTCTGGATTATACGACGACCAATGGTGGCAAAGAGATTCACTTTTTCTTGAATGCACTAAAAATGAGTTGTTATTATCACTAAATGGTTATATTGCGACCGATATTCTTCCCCTCACGAGTTCACAGACTACAGATTTTGGCATTGTTAGTATTATTCGTAATTTCAAATGCCATCATAACTAAAGTTTGAATGCATTCAATGTTTCAGTCGACATATGAATATGAGGCAGAGTATACTCGACTTCGAAAAGGAGAATATAGCAGATTTCATGGCTATGCGTATGACGGCATTTGGGCCATCGCTTTCGCCATACGAAATGTCGATGAAAAGTTACGTTCACACAACTCTCCGTTGACTGTCAAAGATTTTAATTATAAAGATCCATTATGGGCGCAACGTTTTAAGGAAGCGTTGAACGAAACTAATTTCAATGGAGTTACAGTAAGTTATTTTAACGCAACAAATAAATTTACTAAGTTTAACTCAGTTTTCACCACTTTCGCCTAATAATAAAATATTTTTTGCTCCATTATTTAAAAAGTCAATCGCATGTCAATATACTTCCGTAAATTTGTTGCGCCAAAAACCAATGTAACAATTGTTAAGTGTTACGTGTCATTGGATTGAATGCAAATTATTAAAACAATATCTCAAACTTGATAGCAATTTATAGTAAGTGAACGTGAGATCGATGTGATGTTCATTCTTTTTTTAATAATACGTAAAGCTTCCGGCGGTGCTGTTTACCACCATTTAGACTAATTACTGAATTTTTTAACAGTACATTTTATTTTTTGCAATATTTTTGTGTAGAAATAAAAGTTTTACCCGAGAAAGTTACTATATTGTCACGCACACTTTATGCAAAAATGATACTTTTTATTTAAAATTTAAATAAAAGAGTTTAAAATTGCTTTATACTCAAAGCTTACTCAAATATAGAAATTATAAAACTTTAGTTTACAAATTTAGCGAAAGTAATCCTAATTAATGATCTTAAATGCTAAAATTCAACAAATAAATATTAAATACGATAATTTTGAATAATAATCAGTAGAGACTCAAAAAAATAGCAAGAATTACATATCGAATTAGCGCTATTAATTGCTTCAAAAAATTACCAAAATAGCACTAAAAATAGCATTTATTTTTTACAATTTTTATCACATAGAACGTTAGAACATGTTAATAAATGTTTTTAAATTTATTGAAAGATTGGCGGGCTTAAAATAAAATTTTGAATTTTTCCCAAATTCTGGTGATAAACAAAAAACTCATCGGAATTCAACGGCAATTTTTTTATTTGAGGAAAAATAGCAAATAAATAGCATTAATAGCATTTATCATTGAAATAGCAAAAATAGCATTTATAAATATGGCTAAAACACCTCAATTTTATGTAAATCAAGCTCATATAGCATTTAAAAGCTATTATCACGTAAAATAAAAAAATAGCAAATGCTATCATTTTGAGTCTCTAATAATCAGTAAGAATTTTTAATAATTTTATTCCTTAAAATTTGAAAAAAAGGTTTGCCAATTTTTAAAGAGGTTATGATTTTAGTATGAATTATGGCTTTTGGTTAAAAGTTTCAAACACAAGCTTTATTAATGAATTAACATTTGTTAAGATAAAGTTCTGTTTCAACGTGTGATCATAACTTTTATAATTTTTTAAATTTTATTAGGGACACGTTAGCTTTGACAAAAATGAGAGGAAAGGTCTGGTCCTAATTAAACAGTTTCAAGGTAATGTCGATTTATTTTAGAGTACAATTTTGAACACTTTATCAAATAAACAAAAAAACTTTTAGGTTTAGACAGATTTGATATGATACTATTAGAGTTACAGTACGTGTATTGCGAACATCTTATATATTGAGAAAAAATTTGTAATAAATTAAATTTTGTTAAATATAATCAATATTTGTTTAGCTTATTCCTAACATAATTTCTATTAATATTTATTTGTTTGTTTGCATTAAGGAGAAAATGAATATAAAATAGCTGAGTATCACTCATCGACTGACTTGCTTGACTTCAGAGGAAAATCTATTTATTGGAGAGGTATGTGACATATGATATACGAATAAATTATACATTTTATGGATTGTTAAAACCAAAGTTTTTAAAGTTTAGAACTTTTCTTTTTAAGTAAAACTGGATACAAATAGCTTTTAAAAATCTGAATTTATTGCGTTGCAGATAAAGTTAAATCAATTTTCTACATTATCCTATACGTAACAGTCTTCATAAATTTTGAATTACTATCATTTTTGCATTACTAGAGTTATGTGAAACCAAATTTAAATTCTACAGACATTCTTGATGTATCAAAATTTACAACATTTTACGAAAATCAATTTTGATTAATGTTTGTTTTAATATTAAACTCTATTAATTTTAATAACTTTCACTGCCTATAGAAATTGTATATTTATATTTATTAGAATTTGTAATTTTACAACACTATTAAAGAACTCGATATGAGATTACAAATTCTTTTTACGCTTTCCATTTGATTATTTTTTAAACCGTTTCTTCAATATAAAAATTAGTTATTATTAGTATGATTATTAGCTATTACTTTATTTAAATATACAGGCAGTGCAATACATCCAATGGATCGCTCAATAGAAGTGATATCGCCATCAAGAATAAACATTACTTTGTTTGCTATTATTTCTGTGTTCGCTATTATGGGAATCATAATGGCATTTGTCTTCCTTGCTATGAATATCAAATATAGAAATCAGCGGTAAACATCAAATGTTTTTTTATTTAATGAAAGAATGTGAGATTAAAGCAAAGAAATGCTAATATTATATTAAATAATTTAAATATTGCATAAATATTTATGACCCTATATTTTTTTAAACTTTTTGATGCAATAGCATTATTTTAAGTAATTTAAAATTTAATTTAAATATTGTTTAATAGAAAAAACCTTCTAAACTGAATTATGATTTCTAATAAAACTAAAAACATGCAAATTGTACAAAATATGCCTATATTTATGTAGGTATATAAAAATGTCGAGCCCTTATTTAAACAATCTTATTATAATTGGATGCATTTTAACTTATACGAGTGTAATATTGCTTGGTTTGGACAGTGGTTTGACGAGCGAATCCAATTTTCCTTATATTTGTGCTGTAAGTCTAAGTAATATAATTAAGTTTTATTACTTGATAGAGTACTGTATATTTAACTTCTTTTGATTAAAAAAATGTTAGAGCAGAGCATGGGTTTTGATGTCTGGATTTACTTTAGCATTCGGAAGGTAAATACGAGTTTAATGTTACAAAAATAATTGAAATTTAATAAAAATAATGATACTTTAGTATGTTCAGTAAAACATGGCGCGTTCACGCTATCTTCACTAATATTAAGTTAAATAAAAAGGTAACGCATAATTAATTATTAATGAGTGAAAGTTAGTGAAAGTTCTAATTGATAATTGTTAGCTCATCAAAGATTATAAATTATTTATGGTGGTCGCCATACTAGTGTTTATCGATGTCGCTACTCTTACTACATGGCAAATAGTTGATCCGTTCTATAGAGAGACAAGCAATGGAAAACCAGAGGTGAAACAGTCACTCACAAACAAAATCAATGAAACAGAAAAACAATATATAGCTTAGTATAGAGTGCTATAGTTTGGTGTCATATTTTGACATATATTAAACTTTATTTCGATATTTGTTAGCCATCACCACAAAATGAAGATATATTGGTTATTCCTGAGATGGAGTTTTGCCAAAGCAAACGAATGCCATACTTTTTAGGCTCAATATATGTCTATAAAGGCCTTCTAATGGTAATGTTAATGTGTATGAATTAACATGACTTGTGTATGAATTATCACACTACACATTCGATTGCAGTCTTTTGGAATATTCCTCGCTTGGGAAACACGTCACGTTAGCATTCCAGCACTTAATGACTCTAAGTATATCGGAATGAGTGTCTACAACGTAGTGATAATGTGTGTGATTGGCGCTGGTCTGTCATTTGTGTTGCGCGACCAACAGGACGCTGCGTTTGTCATTATTTCCATTTTCATCATTTTCTGTTCCACTGCTACGCTATGCTTAGTTTTCGTGCCAAAGGTGAGACTGGTATGAATGCATATTGAGATACAATTATTATGAGATATAATAAGTTAGTATGCATAAGTTAGTCTGTATTGTGTTGCTTTGTGTTACTTCGCAGTTAATAGAACTCAGAAGAAACCCACAGGCAGGTGACAGAAGAGTTAGGGCTACTCTTAAACCATTTAAAAAATCTCGAAGAGACTCGGATGACATGGAACTTCACGCAAGAATTAAAAATATTACAGAAGACAATTTTCGATATCGACAAAGATTAAAAGAGGTTTGCTTTGTGTGCTGTGTATTGCTATGTATAGTATAGTATAGTATAGTATTGTATTGTATTGTATTGTATTGCTAACTAGAATTAACATATAAATCAATGTATAGAAAGCGTATGAATTAGAAGCCATCACTTTTCGTCTCAGAGGATTAGAAGATTCTTTTGGTGTCAAACTGCAAACATCGCCCGTTATGGTAATCGATAGTTTTAATCTCGAATCGAATATTGAAAATAAAGAGTTACCGTGTGATAGTAAATTGTGGCAACAGTATCAATGGTATGCATTCATGTATTAGATGTATTAAAATGTATTAGAATTACATTACATTACATTAAATTACATTAAGTAGCATTAAAGTCACTTCATTATCAGCGTTAACTTCAAAACCAATTGCTAATAATCAACTTTATCATCAAAATATTCCACAACCAGATTCCTGCCCCGAATTGAGTGACCATAAAACAGATGAACTGTTAAATTGGCGTTCGGATAGAAAACTGTCGGCAACACACTCACACTTACACTCACAATCACAATCACACTTACAATCACAATCACAATCAACACAATTATTATCACTTCGCGCACTTTCATTAATAGAGAGAGTGGGCAGGAATGACAGGGATGACAGGAATAGCAATAATGTTGAAATTAGTGAACATAACAGCTCAAAAAGTTCTTCGAGTTGTTCAACGCGTAGTATTAGTTATAAGCAGTCACTGTATGGCGAGTATGGCAATGACGATATGTGCCAACAAATCAATCAGAACTCGAATCTCGTGAACACGTATGAAGAATATGACGACACGTCATACGCTAAAGCAATCAAACACAGTGACAATAAGTATCAATTTAATGGCTATTCTTCTTCGTGCGACGACGAAGAATCTGCGATTTATGAACAGAATACTGTATATAATTCAGGTTAATATTAAACAAATCATTAATTAAACATTCTATAAGTTTACACAACATTTTATTGACAGAACAAATTGAAGAATACAGAGGAAGAAGAAGAAGGGAGAGACGAACTCGAAGTTTAGGAGTTGTTCGTAATGAGTTTGGAACACTTGAAACTAATGTAGACATGGAAACGAGTTTGATTGCTTTATTTCCATATTTGAATGGCAATAATCAACATATATTGCGAACGGGATCGTCATGTCCTCAAGTTCGCTGTGATATAGTCGAGTACCTTTGACTACAACCAATAATATTGTAATAATACTACAGTAGTAACTCTCAGTGTGTGCTAATCAATACAAATGCAATAAATGCTCATTTATAGTGATACCAATAAGCCTTCATTAGAGCTCAACAATTGTTTTGCAAGAGTGGGACCAAATTTAAATTCTAGCATATAATAATTAGAGATTAGCAAAAGCTTAGTCGGGCTCAACGAACTGAGGCTCGAGTTTAACAATTGAAAAATCAGCTCGACTCACAGCAGATCAAACTTAGTTCAGCTCGTGATTGGGTTGCAAACTCAATATAATTGAAAAATTTAAATTTTTTTAGTTTTCTATATTTTTGGCATTAGATATTATTTGATTTCTCGAGTTTAATTGAATTTTATCATAGGAAATCCAAAAAAGTAGCAATAATTTCATTTAAAAATAGTATCAAAAACTTAGCAAAATAGCACTTGAATTAACAGTATTTTTTACTAGAAAAGTACTTGTAAAGGCATAATTATAATAAATATTCTCAACTGATCCCAGACTTAGTGGCATTCCTTCAAATTTTTTTAAGTGACCCAAAACTTGATTTAATCTACAATTTTTTGTTTCGAGAGAAAATTGCAAATAAATTCTAAAATAGCATTTATAGCAAATATCATTGAAAATAGCAAAAATATGCATTTTTAAACATTACTTATTATTAAAATACATATACTAATTGAAATAAGAAAGTAGCAAACGATATTGTTTTTGGATTTCTGTCTATCTTCGAAATTATTTAGATATCAAAAACGTAACATTAAATTTTTTTTGAGAAATTTTGAATTTTTTATTAAAAAATCCAGTTCGTCAGCTCAGCTCAGCTCAGCTCAACTCGATTTCAATCGAGCTGATTAAGTAATCAGCTCAGCTCAATTAAAGGCTATCAGCTCAATTCAGCGTGATATCGAGCTGATGCTCACCTCTAATAATAATAATAATATTAATAGGAGAGAGGTTCGACCCTATGTGTAGAAATTTTAAAAAATATTTCTGAGAAATGTTTGGGATTCTGCTATTTGGTCAAAATATAAAGAAATTTTCGTTTATAACTGGTGAATTTTACTGATATTTCAAATCATGACGTGACGCCTGAAATTTGTAGAATTTTATTAATACAATATATTAAAATATAGTTAGTAATTAAAAATTAGTCAAATCTTATTTGATAAACACAAATGGCAATAACAAGTTTGCTGTTCTTAAATTGTTTTTAACAATGCAAACCAAACACGTTCTAAAGGTGAAAATGCAAAATTTCAATTTTCTATTCCATTGTGTATAAAAATAAAAATGGAAATTTTTTATATGCGTCATACAGTGCTAATACATCTAAAGAAAACCTCTTTAAAATTATTTTATTCCATTGTGTAAAAATGAAATTTTGCATATTCACCTTTAGAGCCTGCATGTACAGGGCTGGGCATATTTATGCTGCAAACAGTGAAAATGTCTCGAATATATCTTTATAAATAAAATTTATTTCCATTATTTAAGTTTTTGTATCTATTCTCTTATTGAAGTATACTGCACCTTAGAATTGCATATAAGCTAAAAATATTCATAAGTTTTCAGTATGAATTATATTAATTAAAGATGAAATTGTTCAAGTGTTACGGTCATTGAATAGAGCCCAGATCTAGAACAGCGATAATTTATAAGTATTACCAATAAAATCACATATTGACATGTAATCCAGACGTCGCACATTTAAGCCTTCTAAGGACGTGAACATTAAGTTTTTCTAACCACACAGACCCGTCCGAATCATTAAGGAGAGACTTAGATCTGGACTGTGACTTACATAATAAAGTTTTGTAAAATATTACATTAGCGTATCATTAAAGTAATTTTATAGAATAAGTTAATTATTTTCACTAAAAAAATGACCATAAAAAAATAAATACAGACTACTCAATACTGTCTACTGTTAAAGATTCTTAACATATTACTAGATACTAATGTATTAACACTCACTTTTAACTCACGTTCTCGTATATTACATTTTCATTGTTAATTAAAGTATTTTGTATATTAAAATACAGCACTTTCTCCAATATTGTGTGCTGCATATAATTTCAATTACGTTTGTTCTTTTTGTAATCATTCTTACTAAACAACGTGCGTTCAATGTTCTCTACTGTTATTAATATACAGTAGTGAGTCAGTGTTAACGCGTAATCTCTACTCCGTGTCTTCTACTTCTAGTACTAATAATATACATATATTATACGAGAAATTTTCGGTAAGCGAATTAAAAACTAGTTATCACGTCTTAACCTCTCGACAGTTCCGATAAGAATCGACTAATAGCGATGTGACGACATGTTACTTGTGAAGTAATCGATTGGCTATTGACGTTATACCGCAATATCAAACGATAACATGGAGATATTGTAAAAGGAAAATAATTCAAAGTTTTGAGAGCAGAATTGTTAATAATTGATGCGTTGAGGCATCAAAGCATGTGATTTCGTTTAAGGAAAGCTATATCAAGTATTAAAACAAAAAAGACAGTTTCTCTATTTGTCCGGTATCAATGAAACCACTCAAATCCCTATTCTATCCGATGGTAAGCCCGAATCATAGTTTTAAAATCGCAGTTAGCGACAGAAATTACCGAAAATGGTCCGAACGCGCGAACAGGAAGATGGCAGCTTGGCGTTCCTTTGTTGCTGGAGAGGTGGGCACCAACAGAAAAAATACTCGATATAATAACCGGAATTCTGACTGCCAACCATGTGTGTAATGTCAAGAAGCGGGCTCTACTGAGAAAAAATTGGCAGTCAATGCCTCATAGTAACAACGGTTCAAAACTGAAAGGAAATGTTACGACTTATACAGACTTTAATAAGCCAACAATTAACGAAATTTCTAGTGGTAATATTACGTATTGTGCCCCCAGAGGCGTCCCATTAACATCACGAGACACATCAATTGTTTGTTTTCCGCTTCCCTTTCAACAGCCCCTATAAAAGGGCTTGCTTTTAGATTCTCTTTCTCTCTCGCACTCAGTTCTCAATAAGTCAGTGTCACTCAATCTCTTTCTCGCAAACTCTCAATCAATGTGTTTCCGTTTTCAAATTAAAATTGTAAAACACGTTTTTTGTAATCAATAAGATTTTCGTTTTCAAATCAAAAGTCAATCTAAATTTTTGTTTGTGATCAAACATCGGGTCACAGTATAGTCATAGTCAACGATATACCAATTTATAGGTTGTATCGATACTGATTTCAACTATTTCCGCAACTTTATCGTCAACAGCTAAGCTTTTGCGACTAAACCTGATTTAAATTCGTCATTACCTTTATTAAACAATATCAAACGGAGTGATCGTGTATCACCGGCTACACATAAACAAATAAAACGATTAACGCTTCACAATCTAAAGAATGGACAAAACTAATTTTTTGGGCTCGACTTATGCTTATGAGTTTTTTAATCGACTTTTCACTCTCATTTAATTGTTATACAAATAATTATCACGTATTTCAAGCTTAGTAATCGCAAAAATTAACCAAAATAATTGATTGAAGTGTTCGTTAAATGCGATAAAGATGTCGGACGCATAAGACTTTCAACATTAAAATCACTTTAAGCCTGAAGTGCTTCATGGGTCAAGTGAAGAACTTCGTAATATCAAAGGCAATTATCTGAAAACGCAAAATTATACAATAATGTTCGCCAAACGCAGAACCAATGTTTCTCGTAAAAAATGGCGATATGATATCAAACTGATATCAAATATTTAAAATTTAAATTTTTGTCTTCAGATATACGATTACCACCATAACCAGTCATTTCTAGATGGGAAAAGTGCTGGTTTGTGCTTTATATCATTATCAATGTTTACCAATTATTTCAGAAATTATAAATTCATTTAATTCTAAAGAAGCCTAATTTAAAAAAAGAAAATATTTCTTAAATAACCGAAAATTGAATTACTTTTATTTAAATTTTTATGTATTGTTGACTATAACATTTATAGAAAATTAATTAAAATAATTAAAATAATTCATGACTTTCAATACAAATTAAAAGAAATATCCAATTTTGTAATTGTTGTAAACATTCAATTGAAGTTTTATAAAATAATTGAAAAAATCCTGGTTATAGTTTTGAAATCTATTGTTAACATACTCATTGGTTCAAATTTAACTGAAAATATTGAAATGAATTTATAACCCAACTAAATTTCTTTGTTTAGATATGCAGTTGTAACTAACTGTGATGTTGAAAGATCGTTTAGCTATTAAGGAATTCTTTTAACTTTTAACCGTTATTTTCAAATATTTTTTACCATAACTTTAACCGGTTAAACAATTCTTAACTTTATCTTTAACAGAGTTAACTTCAAGTTAACATTTTGACCTTATAAGTTAAAGTTAACTTTAAAATTATTATTTTAAAATTTCATAGCTAGTTTAATAAGAATGGTTTAAAAAATAAATATTTTCTTAAATTCAATAATAAAAATTATTTATTTTTTTGTAAATTTAATGTTATAATAAAATTTAAAATTAGTTAATTTTTTTAAATACATCTGATCTCAAATATATATAATAGTCATGGAAAACAATTTAATAGAGTTAACCGTTTAAAACTATTATTTACCTTAACTTTAACCTTTTCAAATTTTTTAACTTTAACGGGTTAACCGTTCAAAATATGCATCACTACGTTTAGACAATATAAATATGATATAACCTTATATCGACTGTTACGCCAACGGTTACGCGTTTTTAAAATTTCAATTTTAAAACATCATCTCCGGTTTTAATTATATGAAGCAAATCATCAATTATTTATACACTATTAGCACAATTTAATAAAAATTTTGTAAAAATGTTTTGTATTAAAATAAAGTAAGCCTTAATTAAAAAAATCAGCAATTAATTTAATTTACAAATTGTCGATTCAAATTATATATTTGAAAACTTTGTTTTTTAAGGATAATTTTTCGTCGGAAATGTAGTTATGTTCAATATCTAATTTTTGAACCTAATAAAAACAAAAATTATGAAATAAAGATTATAATTATTAAAATTATAATTAGTTTAATAATATTTTAGTTTACATATTTAGAGCACAAATCATAGTTACACAGTGTGGGTGTGAACCTGTGAACCTTGGGCCTGAACCCCCCTCTAGAAAATCAGGTCAACCTGATACCCCCTCCACCAAAAATTGTCGTTTAAATCCTACGAGTTTTAGATACCCCCTAGAATTTCTGAGGCAGACCCTTCTAGAGGTTTGGAGCGGAGTGAAACAATGGCACAGTCAGAAACTCAACTTTACAGCAATCATTATAAATAGCTTAATTTACTATCTAAAATTATAAAACTATCTAAAATAATAGACACATGAACTCATATTTATTAAAATAATAAAATAACTAAACTAATCAAACATTATAATAATAAAACAACATAACTAAAATATTTATAAATAGAATATTATGTTTTTGTAAATCGAAAATAGTTTAATCAATGTTTTAATGTTCAAAAACCATTTAACCATGAATTCAGTTAAAGTAAAGAATTTAATCGGTTAGTTATAGAGTTGGGAACCGACGTGGAAACAATCGAATCGGGTGTAAATTTTAATTTTTTTTAAATTTGCAGATAACTGAAAGAGAGCGAATAACCACCACCAAAGAACGTGACAAATAAAACGCTTCAACGAACATCTGTTTTCAATACAATTGAATGCTTGGATGCAAAAACCGGACTTTTGAATATTAATTATTGAGAAACAAGTTACGTGATTCTAAATC
>JAQIVF010002102.1:0-11847 GCA_034698365.1 Steganacarus magnus | reverse complement strand
AATGTGTTTTTAGTCTGAGGTATACTTTTTGAACTATTGCTTATTAGTGATTATGAGTGTTTTTACAATTAATGGGTTTTTTTATGTGTTTTGTGATCTATGAGTTGTGTTAACTATTACAAATGTTCAGAAATTTTGGGGGTTTGAGTCATTATGTTTAGTTTGGCACCTAACAGGATTATAAATAAATAAATATTCTTATTTGAAAGTTTTTTTCAAAAAGTTGAAAAAGAGTAAATTATACTTATTTACATATTTATTCTTGAGAAATTCAGCGATTTTTGTATGTTTTCTGCAATTGGCGGTTTTGCATTCTAACCACGGTTATAACCTTGAAAATTAATGAAGCCTTAACTTTGCCGGTGGTATCTTGTGAAGCCGTAACTTTTAATAAAGCACATGGACAGAGCTTTGACAATGATGTAGTGAATAATTCGCCGTCAGACAAAAAACTTATGCTCTCACACGTGTATGTTGCGCTTAGTAGTGCAAGAACAGCAAAATGGCTATATATTAATGGTGTATTTTTTCAGCCTAGAAAAACTAATTCAGTTTTGGAAGCAGAGTCAGAAGCAAATCGGTTAAGATCAGAAGCGGCACTAAATTTTAAATTGAAATTTTTAAGCGAACAACCAAATGGGGTAAAAATAATGTATCACAACATACAGCCATTGGCGAAAAACTGTTTTAGTTTTCCACAAATTTTTTTAATGTTTCAGTTGTGAATGAATATTTTTTATCTGAATAAATATAACAGTCAACTCAAATTTTGAAGAAATAATTTATTAGGATAATTTCTTGACTCTCTCACTCTCTCTCACTCTCTCTCTCTCACTCTCTCTCTCTCTCTCTCTCTCTCTTCCTAAATAATGAAATCTATTGTTGAATAGATGTAATATTAATTAATTAATTCTAGCATTAATGCATGTTGCAATTTTACCTTAAATTCTTATCGTAAATGTATTTTTGATCGTATAAATGATCTTATAGTAAAGAGTCAGCAGTAGTTTACATGATTTTGCCATCACGTTATCCAAAGAAGAAGCGATTATCATAAAACAGACAAATGCAGAACAGATAACTGCTGTGCTGTGTATTAACATTAATCGAATCAATGCTGTCATACTTTTAAATAATAGCTAATACAATGCTATGCAAATAATGGCCACAAATATCAATTATAACCAGAACTCAAACATTGACCAATAATTATGATGAAACATTGATTTTGTGTCTTAACACTTATTAGGCGATTTGAAATTAATTAAGGATAATCGCGAACTGTATATCGTTTATCATTGGTTGGCTATGAGTTGAGACCTTCGATAACGGTTACAAGACCGGTGTTGACCGATAATGACCGCCGTTTTAAAATATATATACCGGTTAAGTTAACATTAATACCGTTAATTACCGGATTGATTCTTATTTTATAGTTTAATTGGCACATTTATATATTATTTTCTGGTTATATGACCGGTTGTTACCGATATTCAAGATTCTAAACATCCAAATTAATAAAGAAAATTGACTTGACTTTTTTATTTTGATGAAGAAATTTAAGAAAAACTTAACTATTGATAAATATTTTATTCTAAGTGAAACATATTCCTTAAATATTGAATTTTTTAAAATAAAAATTTATTTTACCGGTTGAATTGGTTTATTTGACCGTCGATTTTATATAATATTTAACGGTAATGTTATCTTAACCGAATTTTGACCGCCGTTTTAATTTTTATATCGTGACCGGTAAAGAAGGACTAGATATGAGCTATATTTGCCACGTGTTTACGCTCACAAAAAGGTTCAAATTATGATTGATTACTTTTGGTCATTTATTACTTATGTTACTGAAATTGTGTGGAAAAAATATAGTTATTTTATTAAAAAAAATATGATCAATCTGTTAACAGAAGAAGAATTCTTTTTATAAAATTCAAATTTATGATTATTTTTATTTAGGTATAAAATTATCGTGAAGTAGTATTTACGGGAAAAAACCTGAGCTGTTGTTAATAAAATTATTTAAATCATTTATTGATATAATGCTTTTAAAGATGTTGTTGTCAACTAAAATATTTAATTTTATTAAAATATTAATAAACGATTAGTAATAGATTTTTCATTTCTAAAATAAATATCCATATTCACGAAAACAATAAATGTACACGTAGTGCATATATGGAGTAAAAGTTTTTTTAGCGCATCTTAACACGTTTTGTCGTCTATGACTTAGTTTTGGATATTGAGACCACTTGTGCCCACCGTATGTTTGACTATTTTCTAAACGACTATTTTGACTATTTTCTAATAAATGTTTTGAATATATGAGTTAACCACAGAATTATTCAATTAGAAAATTATATTATGATAAAATATGTGTATAACTTCTAGATTCCTAGAATTAAGATGAAAACAAGAACATATATCTATTGTTTATAAGCGAATGCTAATAAAATAACACAATTATCATGAAATTATTATCTAATGAATTGATTAATGAGAATGATTGACATCTCAAACAATTTTCTAAACATACCTAAAACACATTTTTAAAGTATACGTTGTTTTATTGATAAAATATTAAAGATGTGATTAGTATGCATTTTTGGAAAAACCAAAACATTAATTGAAAAAAGTCAAAAGTTTTACAAGAAATTGTCACACATTTATTTGCTTACAAAGTAAAAGCTTTGATATTTCTTCAATCCTTAATAAAACCTATTTATGATTAATAAAACCCTCTCTACGCTAGAAATCAAGTGACGCTCAATCAAAAGTTTTAAAATACGGTTAGGTTTGTGTAAACTAATCCACTAAACATCTCCATAAACATGTATTTTTCTACTGGAAACTGTTCGAAGCAAATGGTTTTAAATACCACTACAGATATTACTAATTATTATTACATACAGAAAACTCATTTATATTTCTAACTATTGAAACGAAAACTATTTTTCTCTCCAATTAAGATGACGTAAGTGTTATGAATAGCAGAGTTAATTTAAAATTTGATATTAATTTTATTTAATTTTAGAACGAAGCCCACATATTATGCATTATTGGTAATTTTGTTCTACACCTCAGGTAATATAATGGATTTAACGGACATTTACATTGAGAGAATAAAAGTATAATACTGATAGCAACAGCAATGCAATGATCACTTATCTTATGATGTGTGCAATGCAATCACACATTCAAAGTATTGGGTTGTATAATGGTTTTCTATGCAATGTTTTCCCACAATTAACGATCCAAATATATTCTTTATATCATTTATAACTATTCTACTAGTATAGAATTAATAATAAAAACTTGTTCACATAAAATATTTCCCTAGAAATGAGACAAAGAGCTAAAATAGATATCTTTGAATTTTTAGGTAACGTTAAACATAAACACATAATTTTTAGTAATTCATATATGTCTAAGTCATATGTCTAATACTACATATTGTTTCTATTAAAATTAACAATAATATTTTATGATTTAAAATTTCACTGAACAAAGGATTTATCGATTTCGCTGAATGCAGTCATTGTCCGAAAACTGGAGTACTAATTTCACCAGACTTTGTTGGATTCAATTTTAGTTGCAATTATTTGAATTCATTTACTTCGGACAACATTGTAATTGAGTGGGATAACGGACAGTCATCTAATATAAGTTGGGATGCAATAACTGTAAAAGCGAATGGTAAGCAGACAAATGCAATCCAATTGCAATACAATAAATTAATGATAATTTTTTTGCAGCCATTGAGGCAACAGAATTAATTGGAATGTGACCAGTGGTCCATTTAAAGATTCTAAAATAACGATAACCTTTATCTTTCCGGACATCACCTTGAATTGCACGCAACCCAACGGTGTAACTGAAGTACATGGTATTGGAATCGGCACTATAGGGCTTAACCTGTTCATTGATGCCTCGAGTGCGTATTATTCCCCTGGTATTACTAACACCGAAAAGCCAACAAATATAACTTATACTGATTATATTACATTTCTTCCATTGTTTCCACTTTATTGTTAAATTTATTATATTAACAGAATAGTAAACTATAATTTAATTCAATAATTGTTTAACATTTCACGAATTAACAATTTGTGCAACATATTAACATGTTTACTATTGATATATTGTTATGAATTATATTATTTAATATGATTAGGGATTATTTTAGGCAGCGCTTCAAAATTATAAACATTATATACTCTGAGACATGCGCTACAGTAATGTGTTTTAATAAAACTGATTATTAATAATTTTCAACAGTTTATATTATTTATTTGCTTATTATAATGTATTATTAAACGTCGATCATATCTGACTTCGTATTAAAATGTTAAGATTTATGGATGCTATTATTTTATTGATTATGATTTTTTTGGTCACTCGCTCACCATTTATTTTAATTTAATTTATTAATCTGAAAGAATTTAATTTAAAATCGCTTAATTTCTTTGAAAAAGCATATTCCGTTTAATAATTAAAAAGTTATTTTGAAATATTTTCCTGATTTCAACACAAATGACTTAATGACTTACTTTTGGTGCAAACGAAAGTAATTAATGATGAATAGTTTCCAACAGTAAAACCCAACTCTTTTCTGACTCACTATTACTAAAAATTATGACAACTATTGTTAAATAAATTGTAAATTAAGCACTTAAAACTTTACAATATTTATTACCTTAATTCTTATTGAAATCATAATTCTTTGTTTAATGATCATTGAGTTTAAATTCAATAGAAGTTTTTTGTATGCTTTTGCCATCTCGTAAGCTAACGAAGAAGCAGTGACCAAATAACCGACAAAAATGAACATGCAACTGCTCTGGGTTTGCGTTCAGTGTGACTTTTAGAAAGCGGAGAACTTGAAAACGAGTTTTATTAGTTGTGTACTCGTAGTTAGGGTAAAGTGCGCTAAGAAATAGTAGTGTTATTATTTATTATTGTATATATTTAAATCTGAATTTATATTCGTGCTATATTTAAATATTAAAATGGATAGTTTAAAATTGATTAGTGAAGTAAAATGTTCAAAAAAGTGTATTTATAATTGTCAAAACTTAATTATCAGTGAAAGACCATATAAATTATTTAGTTATTTTAGTATAATTAAAAATAGTGAAAAACAAAAATTTATAAAATTATGTCGATTGTGATATTAATGATAATCGTTATTTTAAATGGCAATATAAGTTTGACAACATAAATGTGTGCAAATTATTTTTTATGAAAGTTTTAAAGATAAAATCATTCACAACTATAAAACGGTTATTTAATAGTGAGAATCAAAATGAAAACAATTTAAATGTGAACGATTAAAGTGATAATATTTGTAACATAAGTGAAAATAATAGTGATATTAATATTAAGTCATTGGAAAAAACATTCGGAAATTTTTAATTCAGAAATAATAAATTTCATTGAAAGTTTTAATCCTCAGCACAGTCACTATAATTTAAGCTCCATACCTAATAGACGCTATATTAATAGTGAACTTGTTAATAGCTCTTTTGAGTTATTTAGACAATTTGCACATATAAAATCTTTGAACCTAGATTTTTTAAAAGTGTGAATAAGTATAGCAACATTAATACAAAATCAAGCTTAACATCAGAAATTTGCATATTTTGTTATTTTAATGAATTTCTTAAAAAGTTAAATATTTCAAAAAATTAAAAATTTATAATTGTGCAAAGTGTGAAATTTATAAAATTCATCAATTAATTTCGTGCGTTTGGGAACAGTTCTTATTATTATATAATAATCATGTAAAAAGTTTTCAACAATCAAGACAAAAAATGCATAGTGATTGTGATCTTGCTATTAAAAATAATGAAATAATTGCTGTTACATCTGATGCGCAAAAAGTTATATCAATACCTATTTTACCGTTTGTACTGATAACTATTTTGGTGCAAAATTAAGTTTATCAGTCATTTTGTACAAGTGAGTTGAATACAAATGCATTTTGTTATTTGTTAAATGATTGTCAAACCCCAAATACATCAAATGAACATTTAAATATTTTAATTTTTTTTATTAATAGTGAGTTCTGCCGTAATGCTAACCAAATTATTCTTTGGAGTGATAATTGCTTTAAATAGAATAAAAATATTTTATTATTTTCTAACTTAGTGCAGATTATTAACGATTCTTCAATAACTGTTGATAAAATAACATTAAAATACTTAGGGTCTGGACTCACTTATGTCTTTCGATACGTTTCACGCGTCAATAAGTAAAAAACTTAAAAACAAACTAATATTCAAACCAAAACATTGTCTACGTTTAAGTAAAAAATCAAGAAAAAATGTTTTTGGAAAAAAATATGAAATAATCAAATATAAGGATCAAACACTGAAAAAATCAAATAAAACTCTAATTTGAAATTACTGAGATTAAACAATTTGAGTTTCGAAAAAACTCCAAAAATATTTTTATTAAATTAATCGACTCATTGTTCTCATTTTTGCGAATAATAGTTAATACTAAGCAAGCAATGGCCAAAAATATCAAGTATAACCAGAACGCAAACAACTGACCATTAATATCAATCGTTATAATCAATGAAAACGCTGTCAATTGAATCAATAACTGATTTGATGAATGACACAATTAAGACAGCTTTTGTATTCGACTTTCGATTAATTTTAAGTATAGAAGTTAAAGATTTTCTAATCCAAGTTATAGATTTTTTACTAACTATATTTGTAATCACTTGTTAAATGACTTCAGTTATCTTCCTTATCCACCTATTGGCCAAGAAATTTCATCAAAAATTAAAAGCATAATAAGTGAATTTAATTTGAATTACAAATTTATTTCAATAACTTCAGACAATGCAGCAAATAATAAAAAAGCAATAAAATTATTAGCAACAGTATTAGAAAATGATAGATTTTTTCCAAAACATCAGAGATGTTTAGCACATATAATAAATTTAGGAGTTCAAGAAGGTATTAAAGAAATATCTGAATTATTATTGAATTTATTAAGAACACTTCTAAAAGGCTACAAATAATAGAAAAAACATCTCAAATAAATAACGTAGAATTTTTAAAACCAATGTTAGACGTGTCAACACGATGGAATTATGAAGAAGACTAATAAGCATTAAATTTATTTTACTACTTCTATTTGAGAAAAACACTGAATTTAAATCAAAAAAACTTTCTGAGAATACATTGAAGCTTTGTGAAGGTTTAGTTAAATTCTTGGAGCCATTTTATGAAGCTACACGTTTAGTGTCGGGATCTAATTATCCAAGCATATCAATTTCTATACCTATCTTTGATAAACTCGTTAATCATTTAAAAGAATATGTTAGCGAAACTTTGGAAATAAATAATTGCAAGTCAAAAATATTATCTTAATTTGAACTGTATAAGAATATAATTCATAATGATTTTTCTATATTCTCAACAATTCTTGATCCACGTTGCAAAATATATTACTTTAATGAAAGTGGAGAAGAAAAACTAATTAAATCAAAATTTGAAACTTATTATAATCAGAATTATAAAAGAAATTTTATTAAACAGTCAACAACTTAACCTATTTCATTCAAAATGTCATTATTTAAAAAAAAAGTGGTTTTTGATGAAATACACAAATTTTTTGAGCCTACGATCGAAGAAATAAATATAGATCCCGATAAATGGTGGATTTTAACTTAACAAAATTATCCAAATTTATCTAGAATGGCATTTGATTATTTATATTTTTGTGCAAAAAGTGTTCCAATTAAAGAAATTTTCTCAAAATCTGACGATTTAATCGATAAAAAGCGATATCGTTTAAATAAAAATAACATAAAAGCATTAATGTTATCAGAATCTTGGATTGAATTTTTTTAATTTCTTATTCTTATTCTAATTGATAAAAATTAAATTTACCGTTATTTAAAAATCTACATTTTAATAATCAAAAAAAATTCAGGTTAAATCGGTTAGAGTTAAAGTTAATAAAGTTTTTAACCGGTTAAGGTTAAAGTTAAAAAACGTTTGAGTTAAGGTTAATAGTTTTCTTTAACTTTTAACCGATGCTCATCACTATTCTCTTGTGATTTATAATTAAAAGCAATATATACTAATTTTTGGGTGAATTTTTTTCCTAAAATTTTGTATTGCATTTATTTTCAAATTTTTAACTATAGTTTATTTTACGTAATTCATCTTTTTTTGCCCACACATTATTTATCATTAATAACTTTATTACTTTATAATTAGAGATCGCTTTTTATGGCTTATGTATGTAGGCTTCACCGGAAGATATCACTTGATTCATCGCTGCCATAACTATTTTCTTCTAATCTTTAATGTTTAGGCTATAAAATGTTTAATTGTTGAGATTTGTTACCTGAGTGTGATAACAACACAATATTTTTATCACTAACATTTTTATTACATTAAATATTGCAATATTAACGTCATAAGTGAATATTACTCATTTTTTCAAGTGTTTACAAGTGAAGGACGCATTATAAACTTCAACACTTAGTAATCTTCATCAGTTGAACATTGCAATAAACATTTTAATACATGTTTTAAGATGTTTTCATCTAAATAAATCTCTATTAAAAATGTTTGTATCAAGTTTTCAAGTTTTATTTTTTCTAAACTAAACTTTTTTAAAATTAAATAAAATCTTTATAAAAATAAGATACTTATAAATAAATATATATATATATATATGATCTAACCGATGACACGATATCACGCCAATGGTTACGGGGGTTAAGTAACTAACGGTTATTCGATATTCGATCGCATTCTATCGAATGTAATTGCTATCTAATTCTTTAAGAGAATATGAGAATATTGTGAAATCGTGTTCGTTATCTGGATTACGAAAATAACGGATAAAGTCGCCAATACACGGAATTCAGATCTACTGCTGTACAGAGAATTATATGATCGCATAAGTCTATAGACCTGCTCTCGAATCATAAGTCCCGTGATTATACGCAAAATTACGAAATGATATTCACGAAGGTTTTCATTTATGTTCGGCCATCGAAGACTTGTTATCGCATCCATAATCAAAAATCTATAAATCATTTCTTTCTGATTGGCGGACATCACTCGACTCATAGCGATATTGAAATTAATTTCAATCGGACTCAAATCCAATGAAACAAACGCTTCATATCTCGGATGCTTTCGTATTCGGTTATCAATAATAGTGTTAGTAATGATGTTTATCGCAATTTCATTGAATATAGTCATTGTGTTGCATCTCATCCTTTCATAATCAGTGATAGTTAATGTCTGCGGATTAACCATACGTATCTCCCAGAAGTAGGTTTCCTTTTGTTCGCTCATTTGAATAATGTTCCCGATTTTGTCAAAATCAGTCAAATATGTTAGAGTTAACGACTCATCTAACAGTCGGAGAATATGTGATGCACGACATCTAAATTGTAGTCCGTGTCTGATATTCTTGTTGTAGTGTATGCAGCAGTAGTAGAAGATAGTCAGTACGCAACGGCCGGCTCGGTCTCCAACACTAATGTTGGAGATCTGGTCGGTCGGTTAAGAACAAGGTAACTGACCGCACGTAGTATGTACACGAACAAGTAATGCAGTAAATAGCTTACAATAATGACTACTTTATTATACAAAATGTAATACAAGAGTGAAGATATATAATAGTGTTTACGCTTATATATACTTGAAAACAAATGAGTAATTAGTATAAGCACTAGCAAAAGTACAGTAATTATTAGTAATTGAAAATACTAGAAGTAATGACTAATATAGTGATGTGACTAGTAGGTCACATACACTACACTTGTCGTCGTAATAACCAAAACCACAATATATCGGAGTGTGGTCTGCTTCGAAATAATAGACACTAACTTTAATTTCTTTACAAACGGTGCGTCTTAATTGTTGCAAAACTGAGCACACAATACAATCAAAATTGAAGTCGATATCAATTTCTGGATTAAGCATTGCTTTGATGTCGTTGTAGACACGATACGAGATGTGACGCGGAATATAAAGCGTTGATAATATCTCCGCTGCGATAATTAATGCGTTAAATGGTATAACTTGACCGAAACGTATATAAGCCATCCGTTTTTGTTCAAAACCTGCCGTTTTTACTGTCCAGTTGTGATTCGCGATTTGAAGATTCTTTTAGTACAGATAATTGTTGTTATTATAGTCATCGCTATTAATTGATGGTGAATATACGGCCATAACGATGTATTTAATAACATCCATACGTTTTATAATTTTAAATATTCTTAAACTGCTGTTGCGCTCATACGTTCTGTCTGCCGGTATAACCAAAACGTTATCGTAATCATCGATATGTAAGTCTGCGGCGCGTATTTCTGGTGGCAATACTTCTCGTGAATTGTTGAAGTGTTTGTGCCAATCAAACACAATTGATTGCCATTCTCTCGGCTGTAAACGCCTTCTGATCGTTGCTTGTGATTCACTTGAATCACTCGACTCACCACTCATTGTATTCGGTGATAATAGACGGTCAACACTGAATGATATAATTTCGCTGATATTATAATTAATTATGTTGTACGCGAACTGAGAATCAGGTATATATGGCTGAAATTTGTGTGTTTTTCTCCTAACTGTTTTACGCACACGTGTTTTGTTGGCGGTATTAATGGTTTGCTGTGACGTACTCTGCATTTCCGTATATCTAGTGTCGCCACACATTGCTTTTTCAGTAATATAGCGTCGAAGTATTGACATTATACTATCCACAAAATTAATTAAGTTTGAATCACTAATGAAATTAATTTTAAGCACTGTTTTCGCTGATTCACAATATTTTTTAGTTAATGTTGAGTCGTTCACTTCTCGAACATAAATGATAGTGAAATTTATCAGACCGTTTTCTGGGTCTACGAAATAATCCCTTATTCGCTGTATTAATAAGTTTTTGACGCTATTATTGTCATATTTGATGATATTTATTAATTTATTGTTTATTGATTCAAACATACTCTTCATTTTAAAGGCTCGCCGACCGACGGATCGCACAAAAATAAAAATAAGCTTATTATGGCTATTAATGTGGGAAAATGTTTTTAATGCACTGTAAGGCATTTTTTCTTTCGCGAGTTTCACTCCTCTTACGAAAAAACAAAAATAATATTATTTGGCTTTGTTTCGCCACACTCTCTAACAAGAGTTTTGTTGGCCATCAAAAAACTTGTGAGAAAAAAAATCAGCTTTGAATCGCTAACTGAAAAAATGATAACTGCTTTGTTTCGCATACAGAGATGAGATGAGAGAAGAATAGCCTACTCTTAAGTTTACTTAAGTGTTATTCAAATCAAGGCTAAAGCCGTTAAATTTAATGGCAGTTTTGCTTCATATTTTTATGTAATGCGTTTCAAACGCTTAGAAAATAATTACACAGAGATTATGTGTGTTCACGTTGTGTTGGTGTTTGTAGTGAACTGAATTCACGTGAAAATACTAAAAATTTAGTGCTAGTTTTACATTAAGTTTTGTTTAATTCAATATTACGTTTTTATACTTCAAAACTGTAATATTGAATAGTTTTTAGCTATCATTTAATTTTTATAGATTTCATAGTTTACTGTTTATAAATGTATTAATTGTAAATTAATAGCAATTTTTAGGGTTAAATTTTTTATGTGACAAAATATATTTATTCACACAATGTGTGATATTTTGTGTAAATATTTTAAGTTATGTTTAATTTATTGCTTCAAAATTTATATGTATCAGTAATGTTATATATTTGATGTTTAATTTTATAAACTACTGAATAGTATATTCAGAGTAATAATGGGTTTTTAATTGATCTCAGAATGACTTCTGT
>JAQIVF010002101.1:0-11847 GCA_034698365.1 Steganacarus magnus | reverse complement strand
TGTATAAGTGTATAAATTCGGTTAAAAATGAATTTCGTTTGATTATGTCAACACCAGACGCAAAGCGGAAATCGAAAACAAACTCTAGAACAGCGGCCAGACTAGCGCTTCAATCGGCGGCCAATAATCCGAACACGAATACCGGTAAACATTTGACGCAATTCGGCAAAAGCTCGCTGAAAAGCTCGCCAAAAAGCAGCGACGAATCGCTGAGTAAAGCGCAGAAAAAAAGTGATCCCGAAGGCAATACTACTACGAAGAATCCGGTGAAGTTGTTGTGGTCAAAGTTGACTGGAAAAATATTTTCGAAGAAATCGGCGGAGAAGAGTAAAAAGGATGAAAAAATTGATGACAGCAAACAGCAGACAGTGATTAGCATCGAAAAAGATTTAACTGACAATAATAAAAAGGTTTGTGAAACAACTGTAAACGCGTTTAGATAGTATTTTTTGTTTATCATTTATTATTATCGTTTATCATTTTCCTATTAAAATGCGTGAATTTATGTTATTTTCAGTGCTCGTCTCGAAAAATATATACATAATATTATTATTTATAAGAGAAAAAATACAAATATTTTTCAATATTTTCTCTATTATATTTAAATCCAATATAAACGTAAACTTTATCATTGAACTAGTTTTTTCGATTGATAACATTTAAACACCGCTATCAATCACTCACTAAAGCTTTCTATTAACTCTATAGTATTACAGCGAAATATAGCAAAAAATCAAAACTATTTGCCTGTAGAGTATAGTCGAGTGCAGGTAAACTTGAAAATATGATTAGCATTTAGTATTTAGAGGCGAAAAAAAGAGCGCACACACACAGTAGATGTGCGCTTAACTTTTTCATAATCAATTAAACAATAGTGTAAAGTCCTCTTTAAAGCCGTTAATTAATTTCTTTTATGTATATATCATGTGCAAAATAAAAATATTTTTCTATGCTATTAGATAACAACAACACCATCGCCTAAAATAGAGGAAACGAAAAGCGACACTAATAAGCCGAAAAAGATGGACAGTTCGCCCGAAAGTGTCGCGAAATTAAACGTACAAAACAAGACCAGCGCGGAAGTAGTAGACGACAAAATTGATAGTTTAGACTGGAAAAAGTTGTGCGTCGAGTTGCGAAACGTCGGCTATAAATATCCACGAAGTAAGCATAAGGAACCGCAGCTGAAGGATGTTAACATGTCGATACCGAAGAGTGCTATGTAAGTGATTTTCGTTGTTTTGCTGTTGTTTTTTTTACGCTATCATCAGCACGCGTATGCATTGGTTATCAATATTGCTTAGGATTAGGATGTGTTTTTTTTTCAGCGAATTTAAGTAAAAGATAGTTGCTATTTGATTTGTTTGTTTGTTTTTTTTTCTAATCACAAGTTATTTTGCAAACTTTTGAGAAATTATTTTCGCATAACAATTACAGTCTTTAGATATATTTTTTTCTAACGGGAAATAAGTAAAACTGATTGATATATAACAACATAGAACTTATTCAATAAACTTTATTCAATAAATTAGAAATACAAACTGCAGGATAAAACTAGTACACAATAAAAACAAAATAGAATTAAGAATTATTTTCATTGAAAAATTAATTAACTATAATAACGTTATAATCCATCTACGAATATGATAGATGTGAGATAATTATCCACAAAAAAAACTGAACCCGCGAATATATTTCGCATTAAATTTTGTTTTGAATTCATATTGATTTTTTTTCACCCACAAATGTAAGATACGGTTTACTGGGACCCAGTGGTTGCGGCAAAACTACATTACTGAAAATAATTGTGGGCCGAATTAATCCGAATGGCGGTTACAATAATGTTAACGGTTTAAAGCCTAATACGAAAGGTTCTACAATACCAGGCGTTGGTGTCGGTTACATGCCTCAAGTAATTTTGAGAAAAACATGATAAATAATTAATTAAGTGAATAATTTTTCCAACAAATTTTTTTTTCCATTCTTAGGAAATAGCATTATATCCCGAGTTTACGATAGAGGAAACGCTGAGTTATTACGGCACAATTTACGGTATGCTCGCGAACCAAATTCGCCAGCGAATACTATTTTTAGTGGAGTTTCTCGATTTACCGGAACCAACACGATTGGTCGATCATTTAAGGCAAGTAAAAAAAATACACAAATGTGATTTGTCTAATCCAGGTTTAGTGAGCAAAATATAAAATTTTTGTTGTTGTTGTTGCGCACAGCGGTGGCCAAAAACGACGAGTGTCTTTAGCGGCAGCGTTGGTGCACAATCCTCCTCTACTTATTCTTGATGAACCGACCGTTGGTGTCGATCCTTTGTTACGTGAACGGTAAAAGTGCCAGCGATTTCAAACAAAAAATTTAATTTCATTTCGGAAAATGCTTTTATTTTTAGCATTTGGGATCATTTGATGGTTTTGGCTGATCGCGAGAAAACTACTATTTTGATTACAACACATTATATCGATGAGGCGAAACGCGCTAATATTGTGAGTGAAAAAAAGAAGAAGTTTCAAAAAGCTTTTAAATCTTTTTTTTTTTAAAATTCAACAAATTAAAACAATTTTTTTCCTAACGTAACTAAAAACAAAAAAAAGGTGGCACTGATGCGCGAAGGATCGATTTTGATTGAACACTCGCCACAGTTTCTAATGAATCACTTCAAAGTGCCGAACTTAGAGGACGTATTCTTGAAGGTTTGCCGTTACGGACAAAACGAGACCACGTATACGATGCCACAAAATTATGTCGATTCGCGCAAAAGTGTCAAAAAAGTGCTCACTAAACACTTGACGGGCAAAAAGTCCGAAACTGTGATCTCGGCGGACATTAAACCGGACGACGACGAGAATATTAAAAAGAATTTCAGCGACGAAGACATCAAAAGATATTCGCCAAATAAAAAACTTTTCGTCACGTCTAACTCGAAGATAATGTGCGCACTGATTAGGAAAAGTTTTCTTCGACTGCGAAGAAATATACCGTAAGATATTTTATAATATCAAATATTTATATAATTAATTTAATAATTTTTTGTTAATCTGATTACACAACACCGATCGCATATACTTGTAGACTGCTTTTATTTCAATTGGCACTGCCAACCATACAGATCATACTCTTTTGCGTGTGCATTGGAAAAACACCGTTTGGTCTCACTTTAGCGGTTAATAATCAGGAAAATCTAACCGATTTTCCGGCATTTAGTGCCATGTTTATAAACAAACTTGACAGTAAAACTATTAAATTGGTAAATGAATTTTCTTAAAAAAAAAGAAACATATTCATTACACAGGTTTAGGTTAGGCATAAAAAATTAATTTTTATTTTGGATTTAAATAGAAAGACTACGACTCGATGGATACAGCTATACAATCGGTTAAAGATACGCACAGTTGGGGAGCGATTGTGGTGAAACCAAACTTCACCAAATCGTTAATTACCAGAGCGACGGCCACCGGTTATATCATAGATGACAGTGATATTGAAAGCAGTACTATTAATTATTACGGAGACTTTTCTGGTATTAATATAAGCTTAATTGCCGATAATAGTAATTTTTATAGTAATTTTTTCGTAAAACTAAAATTTATTGTTTTTTTTGGCATAGATATGTTGATATCACAATCTATAGTTGGAGAACTGATTGCGGCGCAGCAACACTTTCTCGCAGAGTTGGTTGAACTTTACGGAAATTTTTTTTCGAATCTAACAAATCCGCGCGCAACTGAAAATTTAGTTAAGTTTGTCGAACCGCCAGTTTATGGCAATTTGAGTCCGAGTTTTCGCGACTTTATGGCGCCCGGAATTATCCTAACGATTTGCTATTTTCTTGCCACTGGACTCACTTCGATAGCGATCATAATTGAGCGAAGAGAGGGAATACTTGACCGAACATTAGTGGCTGGCGTTAAACCGTATCACATTGTTTTAAATAGTTTTCTGGTTAATTTTGTCATAGTTATGATGCAAGCGGCCATACTATTGTTGTTCGCGTTGTGGGTGTTCGGCATCACGTGTAGAGGTCCGGTCATTCTAGTCATCATATTAGTATTATTACAGGGTTTTGGCGGAATAGCGTACGGTAAATGAGAATAGTAGTCATATCGGGTGTTTGATAAATCATAATCGACGTATTATTACTTCACCCAAATGTAGGTTTGTTCATATCGACAATATGCGACAAAGAGGAGACAGCAATAATGCTCGGATTGGGTTCATTCTACCCTATGTTACTGTTGAGCGGCATTTTATGGCCTTTGGAAGCGATGCCCGCAACGCTACGTGTTATCAGTTACTTTTTGCCGCACACTTTGGCGGTTATATCGCTGAGAAATATTATGTTAAGAGGTTGGGGTTTGGCGTACTTTGCCGTAGTTCTCGGTTTTATCAGCACTATTGCCTGGATTGTCATCTTTCTTATACTTGCCATTATTATTGTTTCGTTTATTAGAAGATGAGACTAACGTTCATAATAGTTATAAACAATTTAGAGAAATATAATGATTAAATAGTAGTATTAAATTTAAATATAATAAGTTAATGTAATAAACGTTTTTTTACAAGAAATAAGCATTTAAAGATTTTTACTGTAATAAGAATTTTTTTAAATAATTTATACTTTAATAAACATAAAAACATATATACACGTGTAAAATGTTTACTCAAATTAAAAAAAAAATCGCTTTAAAATAAAACCGTTCAAAACCGTAAATAAAAGTTAACAAACAGTTTGACCCAAATTATTAAACGTACCAAACTTTTTGCTCATCGATTTGTTTGAGTTCACAATTGTTGACTGAACGGACGCGTACGTAATAAACATCTCATAAACGCGTTGACAACACGTGCACAACAAGTGTTGTAGACTTTAATCACTCGTATTCACAGTTAACATATTTGCTCATCCATTTGCTTGTAATTAATGGACATAAATATTTTTATCAACACTTAAACTGTAAGTTCAATTTTCGATATCGCGATTTCGTGATCTCTTCCGTCAATATTATTAATTTTGTGTTATACTATTTGATCGACGATTGTTGTGATTAGCGTTTCACAGGAATAATAGTTTATTTTAAATAAATTAAATAAAAACAACTTAAACACAATAAAAAAATGTGTATTAAATGAAAATAATAGGCTATTCATGTGTTGTTCACTCTTCTTTAATGCTGTGTTTATATTTTGATTTGTATGGCACTAAAAACGCCTTTTAAAGGCGTGTTTGTTGTTATAGCCATGAAAACTGATTCACAATACAATAGTAACGCTGAATTTCTAATCGTTTATTCACCATAATTGTCAGTATAATTCCAGGTAACGCTTATTATTACATGTAAACCTTTGCACTCTGTTGGCACTTATTCACGTAATTTATATATATTCATACACGAAATTCTCAGCAAAATCCTATGATTTCGTTTTATTAGTAAACAATATTGATATTTGAAAGTCGATTTGATTTCGCATTCAATATAATTATTATTGGTTCACACGCTTATAGCCATCACAATCCACACACAATATGTTACCGAGTTCTGGTTACTTTCGTGACCTCGTCTGTCCATTTCTGAAGCTGGGATTATGCGAGCGAACGCACTGTCACTATAAACACGAGTTACGACAACCGATAAAGCCGTCATCAGCGGTGCAGCGATCGAAATCGCACGCATCGTTGTCCGCTTCGCTACCCGTTTATGTTCCAACACCTGTCGCCAAATTAAAGTGCGGTTATCAGCGGTCGGACACGAAATCAGGTGACGACACGCGCGTTAAACACAGTGCAAAGAGCAGTGACAATATTCCCGTCTATAAGCCCACACCTATCAGTGAGCTGAAGAAGAAACAGATCGGTAGTTACGGTCAGACGTCGTCTGACGATATTAAATCAAATTTAGATGATGGTAGCAATTCGAGTAAAATTGTGAAAAACGAGAAGAAAACCGCTGTTTCGGATGTGATTAAGGACTCGGCGGTTCCATTGGGAAAAGAGAGGAAAGAAAGTGATAATAATTTATTAAAATCGAAAAAAATAAAAACCGATATTTCCGGTGATAAAAGTAGCAGTAGTAGTAAAAATAATAACAAATGTACAACAGATGATAAAAAATCAAAACTTAAAACAAAGCAAAAGCTAGAGAAATGCGACAGTAAATCAAAGTCGAGCGATAAGGTGTTAATCGATTTAACCGACGATTCGGACGAACACTTTTACGAGACGTCTACTAAAAAGATACGTATCGCTCACAACGCTATGTCTGCCGTTGCGGTAATTGCTGCTTATTTTAAAAATGAATTTAATTAAAATATGATTTTTTTTAAAAATTAATTGCTTTGTGTTAATTGATCACAGATTGCGAAACTTGAAAAGAAAGAGAAACGTTTAAACCCGTCCCAAGTAATGCGTCAAAGATTTATCGCCACGCAAACCAACGACAAATCAAACGTAATTAAAAATGCTAATCAATTTCTTAAAACTATTAATTCAAATAGCTTTTCTAATTTTTATTAACCATTTTTTTTAAATTTAGGGCGATCTTCACGCAAAAGTTTACGCTAAAACTTCTGAGCCGAAAATGAATTCAAGCAGCGATAGCGCGGAGGAAGTCGGCAATAGTGCGACCGGAAAGAAACGGATCGCTCACAAACCAGCGCCGGTCAGTAGTAGTAGTGTGAAGAGGCCAACGATGCCCATTCACTTCGGCAATAAGGTTCCCATGAAAATGAGGCAACTCTATCTCAGTAAATTTATCGACGAATTTCTCGAATTTTGTGCCGATGAAGATGCTTATAAGAGGGTAATTTGATAATTATTTTGTTACTGGGGTATTATTGGTATTTATTTATTTTCTAAATTAATATATACAGTATTTTATTTCATTCAAATTTAACGTAATTCGTCGCCGCTATTAGTGAATATTTTTTTAGCGCATTTATTAAAGTTAATTGTATTAATAAATTACAAGTTGTCATTAGCAGTGTCAGCTGCTTTAAAGTTATATTGATTGTGTGTTCGGGAACATCACTTAGTTTATGCACACACATCACACTCATTCGCAACAGTGTTTGTGCCTGTATTTATTATTTTTTTATGCTTAACTTTAAAATACCATAAAATTGTTAATTTTAATGATTTCCAAAAATCATATTAGTTGTTATCCCGATATTCCACAACTTTTAGTTAACAAAATTTTTATAGTTAGTCAATAACCATCTCTAAATAAATTGAAAATTTTCCTTTACATTCCAGTTTATTCTAGTTTTTTTAAAAGTCTAATTTACGGTAACTAAAATTTATCTATCGATAAAGCGTTAAATTTCAAATGCTTATAGTGTTTTACAGCTTTGTTTAATAAGTTTTCGTATCGTATTACACCTGTTTATGATTCATTTAATTTGTATACATGACAGCCAGCATTGCTGTACATTATTATTAAAATCATTATAATAAGCAAAAGAAGTGATGCAATATTAAGCAGCGATGAACACATTTGCTGCTGTGTTGTTACGATGAAAAATGTTAAGCATTTTATTAGAATTATATTATAGATTTAGTTTTTATTGAAAATTTATTGTTTGTGTTTTTTAGTACGAAAAAAATTATTGCAATCTAATAGTAGTGAAAGCAAATATTATTATTTTTTTTTGCTGTAACTAAGCTTCAGAAAATTGATTGTAATCACTAAGAAACTAGTGATAAGTATTATTAAAAATTGACATTTATCTATGAATAAAGCATTTAATACCCTGTTATGTGAATTGCGATTATTATTATAAAACATTTTGCTTTCATTATAATTTTAAGAAAACAATAATTTTTATTCTAAATAATCTTAATATATCATAATGGACGCTAAAAAATCACTAATAACGGTAAAGACTGTGCCAAAACACTTAATTAAAACCTTAGCAACGGAATAATTTCTAGAAAAATTAAATGTTTCTAATAATAAAAATTAAAAAACGAATGATTTTCTGTTTTGAACAGGGTTCGGAATGCGAGCAAGCGATTTACGAGAAAAGCAAATCGAGTCAACTCTATAAAGTTTTCTCGGCGAGCGAAGTGGCAAAAATTCGGAGCGAAGCGGCGAACGAAAAAACGAGCGCTTCGTCCGCCAAACAGTCTATTGCTGCCACTAATTCGCACAAATTGGGAAACTATACGGTTTCGCACCAAGCAATACTTAACGGTCGCATTTCGGGAACGTTTAGCATCGAAAAGAGGCAAAAGTCGTTACAGATCGATGACTTAAACGACTGCGAGTTGTATAAAATGCTGTCGAAGTACATTATGACCGAAAGTCAACTGAAAGAGTACGGGTATCCGCGCGTCGACCCCAACAACAAGGGCTGCGCTATTTTGGCGAAACCGGACGCCAATAAAATCAAGAATAATTACGAATCTCGTGCGCGAAACTGTTCGCGATGTAAAAAGCTGTTTCAGGTGAATGAGGACGAAATGCCGGTCAGACGGGAGACGTGTATATACCACTGCGGGAGACTGTGGAACGAGAGGTTCAATAAGAGTATCGAACGAAAGTATTCGTGCTGTAAGAACGACGCGCAGTCCGACGGGTGCTGTTCGAACCCCTACCACATTATTGACGGCTTCGATCGACCGCAGTATTGCCAGAATTATACGAAAACGTTGCCAAAGAAACCGCCGCCGCTTAATGGTTATTACGGTATTTACGGACTCGACTGCGAAATGGTATTTCACTCTTTTTTTTGTTAAGCGCTCTTACAATGTGAAGCTATTTTGCTTTTAAGTTATTTATGGGGTATTTAATAATATTTGGATAAATTAATACATTTTTAATATGACATAGTATCTTATGATGAATTAATTTTAAAAAAATATATTTAAATAATTAAGTAGAAACGGTAATCAAACAATAATAATAGTGATGCTGCTAAACCTGGCCATACTGTGAAATCGATTTAACATTTCTCGACTTTGAAGTTACCATCTGATAATAGTTAAACCCGGATGACTCGTCACTTTTTCTCGATTTGTCGTCTCTTTGTTTCTTAGTGTTTTCTTTTTTAGATTTCTTATCAATTATTTTACTTTTTTCATTTTGTTTAGTTTTAACCGATTCTTGTTTTTTCGTCTCTTCTTTTCGCGTTTTCGACTTTTCACTTCGCTTTTTCCGAACGCTGTCTTGTTTGGCCGAAATATTGAGTTTGGAACTAATCGGCTCACGCTGTGATGATTCAGGTTTATCTTCTTTCGGTCGCGGTTTAAAAAAATTAGTATACAACGCCAGTAACCCTAACACAGCAAATAAGCACGCGTCTATCCAAATGCTAATTAATATGGCGTAAACCCAGTTAAGTATTTTGACTTCATTGATAAATGCGACTATGGCTGCGATGATACCGAAAGTAAGCGCCACGAAAACAATTGCGACTAAAAAACTCCACTTGAAAACTCGCCAAAAGTCGCTGCCATAAGTATCAGAAAATTTTTGCCGAATGATATACCGATAGATGAGTATTAATATAATAGCGAACGCGGCCGCTATTGATGCGGCTATTAAACTCGCGCCTATCAGAAACTTGAACTCAAATTTATTCGAACCGATTAATAGAAATAACAGTATGATTGTGAGCGCTATAACGTTAACCACTAAATAAGAAAATACTAGGTAATCGATGCACGATAGCGTCGGCAACGGCTTTAACTCGTAGCTGTCCAGTATCACTGTCTTATCGATAGGACTCGAGAAACGCCCCAAATTCGAGCTCTGAATTTCGTACTGTGTGCCCACTATCTTCTTATCGACGTCGAATGTGGTGCACACGTCTGTTTGCAGGTTTTGTATGTCAACGCTGTCGATATACACACCCAGAGGTTTTTCGATATCGACGTTTTCTACGCGCAGTAATAGTCGTACGCTGCTCACCGTTTTGACGAGTTTGTCGGTGATTAGCAACACTTTTATCGTTTCCAACTGTTTTGCTTGTTTCGGTTTATTTGCGATCAGATTTCCCGGTATTTGTGCGTCAAATAAGAAAGTCTTGTCCTTTGAATAGAAGCTCGCTTTTAAGCAGATTATTTGCGTTTTCGACTTTTTGAACTTCGCTTTATACGTGATTTGAATCAAATAGTGGTACTGTTCGTTGTGCGGATCAATAACATTTCGAATCTTAGGCACTTTGTCGGCGTTCGTGATTCTTCCGTATCGTAACCAATAGAATAGCACTATTATCGATAGCATTATAAGAAATACAGCGTTTATAACTACTGGCACTAAAAACAGGATCATTTTTTCTAATTCTTTTGACATGACAACTAAAGTAATCGTTTTTATAAAATTATTGATAATTACTAGTTAAACGGAAATCATTTTGAAAAATTTTTTAAGTTGGAAATCACTGTTTAGTGGTTTAATTGTTGTTATTATTACGCGTGTAATAATAATAGTGATTTGCAACAATTATTTGTATGCTTACATATGTATGCTGATATATATGTACTTTTAATGAAATATATAATTCTCACAATATATAAAATATTTATTATTTTACGCCACATCGAATTTTTCCCCCATAAAATTAATGTTATTATTAATTTGTTTGAAACGTTAGAATAATTGAAATTGATATTTCAAACCTAATTTGCTTTTGATTCTTAGTGTTACACTACTCACGGCCTGGAATTAACGCGAGTTACTGTCGTCAACTCGAAACTACAAACCGTTTACGAGACACTAGTGAAGCCATCGCATCCGATACTCGATTACAACAGCAAGTTTTCCGGTATCAAAGATGGTGATCTCAAAAAGGTGACCACTACTATCGCTGACGTGCAGACACGACTCACTACTCTATTTAATGACAAAACCATACTTATTGGTCACAGTTTGGAGAGCGATTTGAAGGCGTTAAAGATGATTCACGACACGGTTGTCGATACCGCTCAGGTTTTTCCCCACCGAAGAGGTTTGCCTTATAAGCGTGCGCTGAGAACGCTGACCGCCGAGTTTCTTCTCAAAATTATTCAAAACGACGGTAAGTTTGGAATTTGAATGCTAAGTTACAATATCTATAGTACAATAGTGAGCGTTGATAAAAAAAATACATTGTTATTAATTGTAGTGGAGGGACACGACAGTTGCGAAGACGCGTTGGCGGCACTCAAATTAATGCTCTGGAAAGTGACCGAAGATCTGAAAAAATTGAAGCGTTAAAACAATTTAAAGCTTTTCTTTTTTTGTATTTGTATAAAACTTGTTTTTGTATTTTGTACTATTGTACTGTACTGTACTAATATATTTACGCATTGATTCATTATTAATTTAAAAAAATGATCATAACTATTATTAAAATAAAGCAATGATGTTTTAAGTAACGAAGCATTTGTTGCTGGCGTTAAACCCGTATCACATTGTTTTACATAATTTTTTTGTGGCTAACGTTATCGTAGTTATGACATTATTTGTTATTCGCGTTTATTTTATTTATTTCTTTTTCTTTTCTTTTTTTGTTCTTTAACATAATATGTATTCATAATAGTCATAATGATTTTCTGGTCACCATATTAGTATTATTACAATGTTTTGGTGGAATTGCGTTTTGGTAATTAAAAACTAATCATAAATCATAATAAATGGTATTGAAAACTAAGGTTTAATTGCTATCACCATTGGAATGAGTTCACTCATACCCGATGTCACTATTAAGCGGCATTTTATGGCCGTTGGAAGCGATGCTTCGCGAAATTCGACTAACATTTATAATCAAATATAATATAAAAACTAGTAATATTTATAAATATATACAATATATAATAAATAATAGAAATTAATATATTGGTTAATGTAATAAACT
>JAQIVF010002100.1:0-11848 GCA_034698365.1 Steganacarus magnus | reverse complement strand
TCCGTATCGAATAGCATCCGATCATTGTATCCGTTGCTTAATTCATTGGTGGCGAACAACTCTACAAAAGTATTCGTTAAAATTAAAATAAAATTATTTACACTAATAGTTATGTTGGGAACAAAGAGAATTGAGTTTACTTGCGGCGATTTATTTAGACTCACACATCTCATTACCATTGAATTTTTTGTAAACTGCTTTTCTCTATTTTTTCTCGTTTACGGATTAACATATTTTTAGTTTCCTTTGTCGTTATCTCTAATTACAAATTTCAATATTTATTATTTGAATGTTGTCTGCTATTATGTCAATTTATTAGATTTTCGCTGATATACAGTGCAAAGAATTTGTCATTCTTGACACTATTATTTCTGAACACCACTTTGTCGGTCAGTTTTGAGGCAAACAAGTCGTTCACTATTTTGTACGGATTGCTTGCGAAACGAATGAAACGCAAAATCAATAAAATTAAACTGTTTAAGGTATATCTAGTATTATAAAACCTAAAGTGTTTAAGATTTTTTAAAGATATCTTGAAAATGTTTGAAAACATAGATAAAAATTTATTATTACTAATGGTAACACTAATAATAGTAATTATAAGAGGACATAGATTTAAAAAAAAATCTTATTAAAAAATCATTTCATTTAACTTACAACACTATTGAAATTTTCTTTTATTTTAATTAAAATAAATTCTGATAAGTTTTAATTAAAACGAAATTTGAGTATACATTTTATTTTATTACATTAGAGAAATTGAATAAAAAATCCGAATAATTTTTTGAATTAATTGAATGAAATGTAATTTTTGACAAAAACGAAACAATTAAAATCAAATGAAAAGTTTTTTGTTATCGCGATAATCTGTAAGTAGAAATTTTAACACACATATTCTTCGGCAGATTTTTCACAGTTATTGTCGGCGAATGCGTGTCAATACGAATCGAATAAGTGAACTGTATTTTCGCATTTTGTTGCGCTTTTCGGATAAATAAGTTGAAAGTTTTCTGCGACACATTATCACAACCAATACACTGATATTTTAATTGATGCAAATTGAAATCAATTTCCTCAAGATTCTGGTCCATTAAATTCAAATAACCGAGCGATAAATGTGTTAAACGAATGTAACTCTTAAAGCATTGAGAAATGTTTAAATCGTGGCCAAAATTGTGTACATTACTAGTGAGTTCTAATTTTTTCAATAAAACAAAATTTTCGTCAAAACAATCGAATAAATTGCCATTAAATCCGTCGATTTGTAATTCACTTAATTTCAAACATTTCACGCCAATAAGTCTGAAATCAGTTTATAGTGACTCATTGAGAGTGTAGTCATCAAAATTTAGATCCAATTTTTCCAAATTCTCGAAACGATTCAATTGAGTAAATATATAAGATGAACCATATAAATCCATTAACATCTCATCAAAAGCAACTCTCAATCTCTTGATTTGTTTGCAATACATGTCAACGAATGACTCGAAACCATTCAAATAAACAAATTTACTCAAATCTATTTCCTTGAGTTTCGGCAAAACTGGTTTGTTATCACTAGTAATAAACAACGAGTTTACTATCACTAGTAATAATCGGTGCACTTGAATCCAAACCAGACATCATATCTTTAACGGTAACAAAACGGATTGCTCTCAAGTTTGGCGTAAAATCAATCAATAACTTGAAGCAATCATATTCGCACCAAATTTCTATCATTTCTAATGTTTGTCCACATTTCGATGCGAAACGCTTCAGACATACGTGTGATATCTCATCCATGTCATCATAGAATAGCAATGACCTTAAATGTTGACAATTATCGCTAATTATATCCATAGTGCTATCATCTATATATATCCCACAATCAATATTCAAATTTCTAACAGATCTAGACTTTCGGAGCACAACCTTAAGCGATCCATAAATAACATGATCATCACTTACTAACAAATTGTTGACATCAAGCCGACTTTCTCCTAATCTAATAGTTAATTTTTGTTTGTTAAATATCAATCGTTTCCACTGTTTTGATACCCATTGCAATACAAAACACTCGTTTAATCTCAAATAACTTAATATCAATTCACACAAATCATCGTCGATTCTGTCGAATGAGTCGCGATTGTATAACATGTGGGGTTTGTGCAGATTAAGGTCGCCAATAATATCTATTAATATCATTGTTGTAAAAATAATTACTTACTTAATTCTAACAATACACTAACCTAATGTTCACGCGCGCATCCGGCGCGCAAACTTAAGTAAAGTAAAAAATTAAATTTTATTGTTTAAATTACACATTGTTGGCGACCTTAATCTGCACATAATCCCAACATGTCAGTAATTATGACAATAATTCAATCGGAATAAAAAACAACTTTATGTCAAATTAAATAATTTCCACTTGATTTGCTATTAATTGTTGCAAAACACTAGTTATTTAAATCATTTGACAAAATTTATGTAATGGGAATTACCAACCAGTATTCACTAAACATAACGCGCAACAATAAATAACATTTTAATTTTATTCAACGAATTATAACGATTTTTGAAATATCTTCAATATGATCAGTATATTTCAGAAAACATTGTTGACTAAATTTATTGTTTAATACGTGTATTTTAGCTTTAAATAAAAATATAAGAAATGAAAAAAACAAAATTTTAAGTTAATAACAAAAAGCTGAGATTACTCTTCTACTATAATGTCAGTGTGAATACCATTGTTTTGAGCAAACACTTGCCACTAATCTTTTTTCGATAGTATAAGGACTTCTCTCACTCATTTTCGAATAAATTACATACAAATTTATATAATTTTGTATTTCTAGTGTTTCTCATTAACTAATTTTAGAAAAGCTCTGAAACAGAATTTAGGCTCAACAACGCCTGCATTAAACAATAAATTTAGCCAACAATTTGGGGTCAGTTTTCTGAAACATACTGTATTAGATTGTAAATGAAAAATCTTGGATTGTAGATAATCGAAAATTCAATAAAATCTTAAATCATTTAATTCTAGAATTTAATCATTTAAATTTAGAATAATGTTAACTTAATTACACTTGGTTTTCAAAAGTCCAAAAATTTTTTAGTTTTGTTTTATTTATTTGACCAAACAGTATTAAGCCCTAAATCTTGTTAAATATTAATGGTTTCCACAGTTTTGATCCGTATTAATCAAATAACATAATAAATGTTTAAAACAAATCATCACAACTTCACTGATTGTTAGACATACAAAACCTTATTCAACTATTATTAAAACTTTTAATCAAAAACTATTTTTATTTCATTTAACTCACAACTCTTGAAATTTTGTTTTTTATCTTAAAAATTAATTTTGATTTCATCAACAAATCTAAATATATATCTATTTTATTGAGATTAATGGAATTGAATTATTGTCAGCATAAACCCGTATTTCCATATTATTCGTGATAATCTCATCTATTAATTTCGCATCAATGAGCCAATCTCTCGGTTCACAAATCCAAAAAGTATATTTCACTTTAGGAAACTGTTTCGCTCTTTCGATAAATGCGTACAAAGATTGGAGCGTGACATTTGACTTAATCATTAGTTCAATAGTATTAATACGCGTACACTTATGAATCACATCACAAACGCCTGCATCGGTAATACTGTTGTCAACAAATCGCTCAACAAATAAATCATATAACTTCAAACAACATAATTGTTCCAATTTAGCTATACTTCGCAATGTTGTATCAGATATTGCTTTATAATCACCACCAATAAACAGATACTTTAATTTCGGTAAATACACATCAATGTCAGCAAAATTATGTTGAAGTAAACAAGTAATCCGAAGCGTTAAGTGTGTTAACTGTGCGCAACTCTTGAAGTAACGAGCAATGCATAAATCATAGTCTCTCGTGTGCGCATAATTATTTAGCTCTAGTTTTCTTAGTAAAACAAAATTTTTATGAAAACATTTCAATATTTTGTCGTCTACTCTGTCGATTCGTAAATCACTTAATTTCGCACATTTCTCGCCAATAAGTCTGATACCACTTTCTATTGACTCGTTAATACTGTAATCATCAAAATCTAAATCCAATTTTTCTAAATTCTCGAAGCGATTCAATTGAGTGAATAAGTTATTAATAGAAACATCGCGGACAATAGAATGTTTTAAATGCGAAAGATTTGCAGTGAATATTTTTATTTGTTTGCAGTACATATCAACGAATGAGTTGAAACCATTTTTAGAAAACAAAAATCCTAAATCTATTTCTTCTAATTGTGGCAAAACTGGTTTGTTATCGATAGAAATGAGTAACGCGTTAATACTTGATTCATCCAAATCCAAATCACGTAAATCATTGTCATATGGTATAAAACGAATTATCTTTACGTTTGGCATTGCGTTAACCAATGACTTGAACTGATTGTACTCGCATTTAATCACAACTTTTTCTAGTTTTTGTCCACATTTTTCCGCAAATAAATCTAAACTGAGTTTCGTTACTTCACTAATGTCTGCGTAACACTCAAATGACTTTAAATAACAACAGTTATTGCTAATTGCGTCCAATATTTCATCATCTATTTCTGCATTTCTATCAAATCGCAAATCAATAATAGATGTACACTTTTTTAGAACACATTCGAGCAGTAAATTATCGTTGTCATCATACACTTCACTTAACTTCGAAATACAATACCGATTAACTTCAGACTCGCTAATAACTAATTTGTTTTGTTTATTAAATATTAGACGTTTCCACTGTTGTGACACACATTCATAATCAAAACAATCATTTAATGGCAAATTACTTAACAAATGTTGACACAAATCATCACCAAATCTGTCGAATGAGTTACGATTGTAATTCATATCTGCATTAAATGTGTGTTCACTAATCTAACAAAATTTGAAACAAAAATGTGAATTAAAAAATACGTTTAATAGATTTGATTACACAAAGCACTACAAACGGCGCGCAAACGTTTCATACAAATAACAATATTACTATAAATACACGTACAATTATTAATATATTTTTTGAGTTTCTATAAAAAATTGTTTGTCTGTTATCTTGAATATTGTTGTATTGTAAATTTTTTAATTTATAATTTCTACTATATTGTTATATAATAAACTACTATAATTCAGTCACTGTTATATAATGTATGACTTAGTCTTATTTATTTGACTAAACAGTTTTGGGCCCTAAATCTAGTTAACTTTTAATAGTTTCCACTGTCTTTGAATCGCATTAAAATAACATAATAAATGTTTAAAACAAATCATCACATCTTCAGGGGAATGAGTTACGAGTGTAAAACTTCTCTGATTGTTAGACAAACAAAACCTTATTCAACTATTATTAAAACTTTTAATCAAAAACCAAAATTTTATTTCATTTAACTCACAACTATTGAAATTATTTTTTGTATCTCAAAATTAATTTTGAATATATCAAGAAAATTTAAATATACATCTAATTTATTAAGATTAAAGGAATTGAATTATTTTGAGCATAAACCCGTATTTCCATTTTATTCGAGATAATCTCATCAATCAATTTCGCATCAATGAGCCAATCTCTCGGTTCACAAATCGAAAATATATATTTCACTTTAGAAAACTGTTTCGCTCTTTCGATAAATGCATTCAACGATTTGTGCGTCACATTTGACTTAATCATTAGTTCGATAGTATTAATACGCATACAATTGCGAATCACATCACAAACGCCTGCGTCGGTAATTTGGTTGTGAACAAATTGCGCACTAAATAAATCACGTAACTTCAAACAACATAATTGATTCAGTTTAGCTATACTTCGAAGTGTTGTATCAGTTATTAAGGAATAATTACAACCAATAGACAGATACTTTAATTTCGGTAAATACACATCAATGTCAGCAAACTTTTGGTCCACAAAACACGTAATCCGAAGCGTTAAGTGTGTTAACTGTGCGCAACTCTTAAAGCATAGAGAAATGCGCAAATCATTGTCATAATTGCGTTTATAATTCTTTATCTCTAGATTTCTCAATAATACAAAATTATTATCGAAACAACTGAGTAATCTGTCATCTAATCTCTTGATTCGTAATTCAATTAATTTCGTACATTTCTCGCCAATAAGTCTGATACCATTTTCTATTGACTCGTCAACACTGAAATTATTAAAATCTAAATTCAATTTTTCTAAATTCTCGAAACGATTCAATTGAGTCAATAAATTATTAATAGAAACATCGCGTGCAATGGAATGTCTTAAATGCGAGACATTTGCAGTTAATATCTTTATTTGTTTGCAGTACATATCAACGAAAGACTCGAAACCATTCAATTCAAACAAATCACTCAAATCTATTTCTTCTAATTTTGGCAAAACTGGTTTGTTATCGCTAGTAATAAATAATGAACTAATACTCAGATCATTCAAATTCAAATTCCATAAATCAACCGCTATTGCAATTAAATGAATTATCTTCACGTTTGGCATTGCTTTAACCAATAACTTCAACTGATAGTAATCACATCCAATCACTAGTATTTCTAGTTTTTGTCCACATTTTGCCGCAAATAAATCTAAACTGCGTTTCGTTACTTCATCGATGTCTGCGTAACACTTGAATGACTTTAAATGCTGACAATTATTACTGATTGTGTCCAAAATGTCATCATTCAAATCGAAAACATTTGTTGCAAATCGCAAATCACTAATAAATCGACATTTACTGATCACGTCTTGAAATTGTGTTTTCCTTATAATTATTTCATTGTCTTCATCAGATACCACTAAATTCTTTATACAATACTGATCTCCTGTCTTATATTTCTTAATTTCTAATTTGTTTTGTTTATTAAATATTAAATATTTCCACTGTTGTGATACGCATTCATAACGAAAACAATCATTTAATGGCAAATAACTTAATATTAATTGCCACAAATCATCACCAAATCTGTGGAAAGAGTTACGACTGTAATCCATATCTGTCTGTACGTGTGTTCACTAATCCAACAAAATAAGAAACAAAACTGTGAATTAAAAAATACGTTTAATAGATTTGATTACACAACGCTATACACAAACGCGAACACGTTTTCATACAGACAACAACAATATTACTACAACTACACGGACACGTGTTATTTAATAATATGACGCGTTAGCAAAAAAGTGTTTCAGTTATTGTATTATAACTAAACGTAATTAATGTTTTTGATGGTAATACTAAAAGTTAACGGTTCTAAAAATATTTATTTAAAAATTTATTTTTCATTTAATCTTAAATAGATTCATTAAATTCAAAAGCTACAAAATAAATAAATAATTGGTAAAACATTTAAGAAATTATTGAAATACCTACCTGTAGTGCGCAAACATAACGCGCAACAATAAATAATTTTTAAATTTTAATCAGACAACGATTTTTTAAAAATTAGTATTTAATTGTTAAAAACCAGTTTAATATTGTAGGAAATAGTTTCACACAAATATAGACAACCGAGTTTTCAAACCTTTGCACACTCAAGATAAAAATTCCAATAATACGTTATACAATGTCGTAGAAAATAAAGAAAGTTTCAGTATAAAGTATTTCTTTATCTAATTTTAAATTTTTACGTTAATCATTCAAAATAATAAATGATAAATTTTAAGAGCAAATTATAGCGATATTTTGTTATGGAATAAATGCAACTTTTTTGAGGCTCTAAATGTAATTAATGTTAAAACTTGCTGTTAAAAATAAAATACAACGGTTTTCAAAATATTTATTTAAAAACTCATTTTTCAGATAATCATAAATATGGCAACAAATAGATTGACTAAATTTAATAAAACATTTATAATTAGTTTTTTAGTATTATTTGTATTATAATAAATTTTATTACTAATAAATTGATTGAATAACTTAAAACTATTTAATAAATTTTTGTATATCAATCATATTTTATTATGAATTTAGTTCTAAAGAATAAAGACTTGTCGTGACGTAAAGAAGACTCTAAAAATTATTTTAAATATTTTGCTATTATTTTATTCTGTTTAATGCGTTTTCTATTTTATTGTTTATTGCGTTAGTTTTAACCTTTTAATAACATTCCATTAATTAAAATGCTTTGACAATTTAGTACCAAAAATAGCCCAACATTTTTAAATTTTTAAAGCCCGAACCCGAATTCAGTCCGACAAATTGAAGCTCAGCCTGAATTGGTTTTTTTAAAACTCAAAAAAGTAAACTATATTTTTTAAATTATTACATTCTTTAATCTAATTTTCAGTGATTAACCATCTCTTAAAGATTGTAAACACTTTTTTGAATTTTATTTTATTACTCAATATTTAATTATAATTATAATTCAGAAAGGAATCAAATAAATTTTTAAAATAGTAAATCAAATTAATTTTTAGATAAGATAAAAGATATTCAGAGAAAAGTAATGATAAATATTAGCCTGAACTGCCATTAACGAGATCGTCGAGCCAATCCACGAACTCTCTAATCGCGTGCAACACTTTTCTCCAATTTATTTTGAAAGCCACTGGTGTTGGAGAGCAAGTGTCTCCAGTATTTGATGACTGCTTGCTTAGCACGTCATAGATTTGTTGAATCTGTGACTGAACTGCTAAAAGTTGTGGTTTAATCGAATCGCTTATGCGTTGCGATGGATTCTGTGCCACTTTTAGTTATGTGATCACAACACTCGAGAGTTCTTGCGTCGCATTCACGATCGCAGTTTCATCATCTGTCGACAAATATTCATTTTGCAATGCAGTGTTAACCAGTGTCTGAATTTTCGAAACCAATAGATTCTCTAAATTAATTTGCAATGAAATCAAGTACGAGACCACTTGATCTATGGCTGATTGCGACAAATTCGAGACACAACACAACAGCTGTAAACCATAATAAATCGCAAGTCTGAGCGCATCTTCTAATCTCAGAATCGCTGATCGCAACACTTGTTGAAGAAGTGGTATGAGTGGCGAACCATTAGTGGTCGCATTAGACAGTGACTGTTGCAGGTTTGACACGATTTGCAAAAGTAGGTTAACTTTAATATTAATAATATTGATTAATATCTGCAATATAGCGCATGATATTCTTATGGTCTGTGTTTGCGCAATAATTAATACATTTACTAATGAATCGATAGTTAATTGAATGACAGTTACACTGCATTCATAGTAAATAAAAACTAGTTTTATATCTCTATCGGACAGTGATATAAACGCAGACAACGATCTATTAATGTTGGAAAACGAATCGATTAAGACTGTTATCAATACATCCACATCAGTATTTGCATCTTTCAGTGATGATTGCGCCAAATCATCTATAAAATTAAATTTTATTAATTATAAAAAAATAGAGATATAATTATATATAGAAAACAAAATTTACTAAATTTAAAACTCACTTAAATCGTCAGGAATAAAGTCAAGAACAGAATCGTCGACATTAGTAGCTGTGCCGCCGATTGTTAATAACGCCAATTCTCTGCCATTGAATGCGCACAGTATTGGCAATACAATTGTTAAAATTATTTTCATTTTTAAAGATTAAAATTAAATTATAATATTTCGGATAACAATTAATTATAACTGTGTTTTAATGATAACAAATGTGTCTCTAATATATACCATCAAAAGTCAATGCCTTCGTTTGTATCCCTCCTTTCCTTCCTTCCTTCTTTCCTCTCTCTCTCTCTCTCTCTCTCTCTCTCTCTCTCTCTCTCTGAGATAAAAATTTTACACTAATTCTCGTTTTTTTGTTAAAACCACTGTATTTTATTCTATAACTAGAAATAATACTTAATTTAAAACAATTTCACAAAAAATATTTTCATTATCCGAAACTGTGGTACTGATCCATTTTCCGTCCGATGATTGTCCAGGAAGAGAAAAAATATAAGTAAAGGTATGATTGGAATCCGGATTTCCTTGCGCCCAATTTGTATAATTAAATTGGTGTCCACTGTTCAACCATTTGAATACACCATTTACTGTGTTCTCTCTATAACCCCCGATCCAATAATGAGGATACAATGAATGCGCTTCGATTTGATGAAGAAACGATTCAACAAGCGTTTGCTTTTCAAATGACTCGATTTCAACGAGAGTTGCGTTGTATTTCTCACATACTTCTATAGCGTGTTGATGTGTATCAAAGTATTGTGATTTATTCGGATAAACGAATGCTTTATGCAAATTATTCTCCACAAATGTTTTGAAGTTATTAGTACCAACTAATATCTCTATTTCATATATTTTATTCTCTGATTTTATATACAACTGTTGAATTGCATTTTCTAACTGTTTTGTTATATTCGCTAACTTATTGTTAGCAATTAATAACTCGGTTGTTGTGTCATTCAATTGTTTGCTTGTGTTTTCTAGTTTACTATTTAACTCATAAGTTGTATTTTCTAGTTTTATTATTTTAGTTAACAACTCGTTATTAGTGATATTTAACTGATTGATTGTGTCCAACTGTAGTGTATTTGAAGCATTTTGCTGTAAAACACAATTCGCTAATTCTGTGCTTGTATTTAAAGTGATCTCAATTAACTGTTTCATCGTAATTGTAGATATTTTCTCGCAAAAAGCAAAGTTCTTTTTCGCGCACAAAATATCAGACCACTTGCCTTTTAACTGATAGAACGCATCGATTTGAACACAATAGTCCGCAAGATTTTTCGGACTGTTTTCTGACCAGTTTGTGTAGTTTGCCTCAAAATCATTAATCCATTTAAACTTACTGTTAAAATATTTCAAACCTATCCAAACGTTTTCGATGACATTGTGTTTTGTGAACAAATACTTTTCAATAAACTGTTGCTCTTCGGATGAGTTGATAGTAACCAAAGTTGAATTGTATTGTTGGCATGTGTTTGTCGCTTCGTCATAACTCTGAACAGTTTCAACTAATTTGAAACACTTCTGGTATTCATATGTCTGCCAATCACCGCATATATTGTCCGCAAACAGAGGCTCTATAAAGTGAAATATAAAGAAAATTAATTTCGAAATATATATATATAATTGTTAACTATATTTTACCAAAAGAAAATAACAGAAAAATTATTGAAATCTTCATCATTTTTCGTATAAATACTTATAGTTTAACCACTAAAATGAAAAGTAATATATAAATCTGTATTTATCTTATAATCTTATACTGTATCGTCACTAAAAAAACTATACTTTAAGTTTACAAAAAAATGAACAGCAGTTGAGTTATCTATCGAAATACATAATCAAATGTATGTTCCAAGTCAGACACACATCAGTTTATTTTCAAAAACACTAATATCAAATATTTTACGTATATATTACTATCAACATTAGTTAAAACTTCTATTTATATTGATAAAAATAAAATTAATTTTATAGCTAATGTTTATAGTTTTTTACATATATTGTAAATTATAATATTAAAAGAATCAAACGGAATGCACTGGTATTTTTTACAGTATCTTTGATTGAAAGATAAGATATGCCATTAAAATATGACGTTAAAATACTTTTCTAGAGAAATGCTAACAACAGTGGCAAACAGTTATGAAATAGCAAATTAGAAATATGGTTTTTTAAAGTCAATTTGAGAAGATATTGGTATTGTGATATCAAACTTGAATTGAATAAAATTGCAAAATAACTTTTATGTTATCTTTTTTTGTCATTTGGTGTATTTCGCATAATTAAAGGATAATATTAATTAATAAAATCTTAATTAGATTTTTTTAGCTCACTTCATATATATATATATTATATATAGAGATGAACAAAAGCTCAGCTGGAGCTGAGCTAGCTGCAGCTCGAGCTGAATTTCAGCTCAGTTATTT
>JAQIVF010002099.1:0-11849 GCA_034698365.1 Steganacarus magnus | reverse complement strand
ATATCAAATTTAAATTTAATATCAAAATCAAAATTAATTTTTTAGCAAATGTTTTTAATTTTAATTGTATTTTGATTTGATTGTCAATAATTTTTTCATATTCTTTGTATTTGATTTGAATTTAAATATTTTATTTTAAATGTATTTTAATTTTGATTAATCAAAATCCGAAAAAAACAAAATCAAAATTAAATTTTCATAATAAAGACAACACTTCTGTAACTTGTGTTGTGTCGTTTTTTAAAAACCAAAATGAAAGTGAAATTATATTCTAATTTAACTTTTGCATAAGCGAATGCGAAATACAAACGAAATTTTAAAAAATTTGAAATGTCAAAGAAATACCATCTAAGAAAAAATAACTAAAATTCTAAGCGAAATAAAATAAATTTAAAAAAAGAAAGTTAAATACAAGCTAAATTAATTTGATTTCGCTTTTCACTTTAGCTAGTTTAAAATTTTAGGTACATTGTATTGAGTTATAGAGTGATAACAATTAATAAACACTCATAATATAACTTTTCTTTAGCCTAAATATGGTTTAAAACTTAAAAACCGATAGTTAAAGTTAATGAAAAATATGGAAAAGCGTAATACAAGTGAAATTAAAATCTAAATCAAATACAAGCCAAATTAAATTAACAGATAAAAGTGAAAACTAAAGTCAATTAAAATTTTTAAGTTACAAGTTAAACAACACAAATTTTAAACAACAAGATAAATCATTTCATATACTTTTTTAACTTTTCAAAAATCGCGAATTTCATGGTATGTCAAGTTTTCCAGATATTATTGGAGGGGTTTCAACCCTAAGCAAGCCCTCTGTGCAACTATGAACATAGAAAAAGTGTATGAATAATGTAATAAATATCTTGACTGCGAAACGGGCCCCCGATTTGCCATAAGTTTAATGTGTTAAGTCGAAGTTGTGATGAGAAGTTGGTCATAATTAAATTAAATGATTAATAATAAATAAATTTCTATTTGTTTTGTGCCCATCTCTATAGTATTCAATCAACAATTTTGCAATTTCCCAATATTTGACGATATTTGTATAAATATAATTGTAATTTATGCATACAAAACGAGATATATTATATTTATTAATGCATGATTATAATATATATAATAATTTATTGTTGGATAACATTGTAGAAAATACGAGTATATGTAGTTAGTAAATTACGTTCATTATAAGTATATTTTGCTAATTTACCTCATTGTTTTTCTAGCAATAATAGTAGCAAATTAATTTAGTGCATTAGTAAAATCAGTATAATTATTATATTAAAGAAATCAAATGATTCTGATGTTGGAATAGAAACATATGTTCAAATGAAGCAGTCAACAATTTATTGAGATACGCAATTCATCAGTCAGACGCAATTATTTAACAGTAAAATTTACGTTACGTAATATTGAATTTTTTTCTTACTGTATATTTTAGTGCATTTGTGTCTCAAAGATTTAATTTTATCGTCCATCAACTCATTCTTTTCTTGTTTAGCATAAAATTGCAGTCCTCGTTCTATTTTTTCGGCGCGTTCCAACAATTCGTCGAGAGTAGTAGGGTATTGTGCATATAGCCTTTCTGCAATCATCGGGTTAATGCCCTTGAATGCGTACGAGATGATTTCTTTGTCAACCATCTTAGGATTCACACGTTTTCACTGTTTGCCTTTCACAAAAATGAAGTTATGAATGGGTTCCTGTGTCTGTTGTTTTCGAGAGCGCAGACGTTCTAAACGTCTCGAAATTCGTAGGAAGGAAGTGTCCCTTCATTAACTCGATGGTTTAAAAATAGTTGTATTCGTCCTTAGCGTTCCTTATATAAAAAAAATATACCAATCTTTGGTGAAATTCTTTAAGAACATAGTTAATTTCTTTAACTTTAAAGCATTACTCCACCAATTGGCTTCGCCAAGTGAGTCATACTCCTCTAACCTCTCAATAACATTTTCGTTTTTTGCTTTCGAAAATGTCTTAATTTTGAATTTCGCAGTAGACATTAGCGTCGATAGCACAGTGTTTTCCACTATGTCCGCATTATTTTGAGATAAATTCTCATTCATTTCGAACGAAATATAAAGATTAGTCTAACCTGAATCATTTTCTTGTTTCTAAAACTTATTTTAATGTAATCACAATCACTGTTACACAAACAATTTCACTGAAATGTTAAGCAGATTACACTTATACACACTATTTCGAGAGAGTTGCTAAGGAGGTGTCCGAGAGTGTAGATGTCCCAGTATTCTTCGGAAACCGTCCTTAAGAATATTCTCTGAAAAGATGAATTGGAGCACAAATTGATTGTAAAAATTCACAGATGTGCTGGGTTCCGTTAGGAACTGACACGTTACCAAAACCTTTAGAGGTTTGATAGTGGTGTAAATTTCAGCCGCGATGCCTCCAATTTATGCCTGTTGAAAATTACGCCTTAATAAAATTAGTCTTAAATACTGTTTAAAAATACATTTTATTGAAATAGAACAATGTGTGCACAACTAAAATATTAATTATAATAAAATAAAACTTGGAACGGTTGTTCCTTATGTATACAAACGCTATGTGTTATAGAGATGTTGTCGCTAGTTTTGTGGCCACAATACTGACCAAATTTGCATAATCTCTAAATTTGTTGGTTAATATTTTATTGTGGATTTTGTGTTATGGTATGTTATACTATGTGATTCAGAACCTAAGTCTTGAAAGGATGTATACAGTACGTATTTACTTAAATTAAGAACAGATTATAATAATAAGAATGTCAAAAAGAGGTTTCATAAGAATGTGTTATAATAGTTACGTGTCTTTAGATATCGAAAAAGGATTTTATTATTAGAGAGTGTCAGGCTAATCAATACTAATGGTTTTCATTTAACGCGTCACTGCTTTTAACGATACATTTTAAATTACATAAAATATATTTAATAAAATTGTTTATTATAAATTAATTTGGTATTTCATACATTATTTTGATACCTAATAATTACGTAATACAGTTTTTTAAAGACAGATTAAATACATTGAATGATTAAGTTATATTGAATAATCTAAATTATTTTTTTGTTGTTTTAATATTTTATAATTTTCTTTGTGAGTAAATATGTCGCAAAAAATATTTGGCTAAATAATACGTTAATATATAATTATAAATAAAGTATCAAATATTTGATTATTTTTAAGAGTATGAATAATGTGTTTTAAAACTATTGATGTTCGTGTTGGGATGTCCAGTAGGCTGTTGAATATGATGGCTGATATGCTGGCGTATGTTGAAGGTAGACATTTGGGCTGTAGGCTTGACCTGTCTTGTTCAGCACCAAAGGCATCACAAATGATCGGATTTTTCGGAGATATTCGTTCGCCTTTGCTAGTTCTTGTATTGATATACCGCCAGCCTGTTGGTTGGTGCGTCTCACTGGTCAGTGTCGAGCTTTGGAGGAAGGGTTTGCAACTTGGTTCACGGTGTCTGTGTAAGAAAACCATTGATATAGTGTCTTAAAGGTATATATATAATTGTCTTTTTTACTTTAAACGTCATGTCTAACTCATGCGATCACTCACTGAACAGTGGACACACCCAGTACTTATGTCTCAATTATGGGGTCATTCACGGAACAGTGGACACACGCGGTAATCATGTCGCACTTATGCGGGCACTCACGCAACAGTGGAAACACCCGATAGTCATGTTTCATTTATGCGGGCACTCACGTACACGCTCTTACTCACGTACACGCTCTCACTGTCACGTACGCGTTCTCACAACAGTTCTCATTAATAGTTGTGCTTAATTTTCGATAATTATTTAAAATGAGTTCATATGTTATCGAACACAATAACATTATTCAATTTATTTCAACATATCGAACAATTTCAAGTTATCGCCAAAACAATATCATCAAAAATTCACGCCATTTTTGAACGTATTCGAACGTATTCGATGGATATAAAGTATTTTACACTTAATAAACGGGCAATTTTTGTTCGAAGCGATAATTTTTATATGCCTTCCAATTCTTTTGGTAAAAATATGATTTCATAAATGATTTTGCTTATTATTTTTAACATTTTAGGTTATTCTTATTTTTTCATAATTAATAACATTCGATTTTCATATATTCTCATTAACGAAAATTTATTATACAACGAAAATGAGTGCCTAAAGACAGCTTTGCATGAATTAACACACGTTATATTGTTTTCTCAACACAAACATAATTATCACATGCATGACAAACAATTCACCGATTTATATACACACTTAACTAATACTTATTTACTTTAATTATATTATTTTCATTAATTTTCTACACATTTGTACTCTATTTATTTACTTGTTTTTCTATTCTTTAATAAACTTAAATTTATATCAATTAAAGTTCCATTATTAAAGTTTTAATTTCTTAAGAAAAAGTGAGCTCTCTATGAATGTGTCGTTCTTGTTATTAAATTAATTTTAAATATTTTTTACATCGTAATTTCTAATTCTAGATCTAATATCTAATAGAGTTAAATTTTTTAATTAGAAAAGTCACTTCTTATTTAAACATAAATCTAAAAAACGCGGTATTTATTAACGTTTAGTGTACTTCATGACGCATAAATGTCTCATAAATAATTTAATGACTCACTCATTCGTAAGATTAGATAAATTCATTTAATGGGTGATGTATGTATTAAGTTAATTAAATGTAATTTTCAGCTGTCAACACTTACACTCTTAGCAGATAAAACTGAATCATATAATTTTATAAATTATATGACTATAACAATTTTTTTTAAAAATAGCTTAACAAAAGTTAATTGATTTCATAAATTGTATTTTAAATTACAATTATTAATTCCACATTATTTTTATTCTGATTTTGACACATTTATTAAATTTAAACTATTTTTATCATCGCAGACTTTAATAATAATATTTCAGTCCAATTATTTCTAAAAATAACTTTCACTTATTTTTAAAAATATGTGTCAGTATCTTCATTTATAAACAGAAGAATCTAGTTTTAGCAATAGTAAGGAATTTTTCGGGTTTTGACGAATTGTTTTTCCTTAATTGTATGATTTACACAACTAAACACAAGTTACGACTGAATTGAAATCATGTACTCATTTTCATTCAATTGGTAACCTCTAAAAAATAGTATAACATTGTATGTTTTAAATTATTGTAAAATAAAATATTACTATTAATATAATTTATAAGTTTTTTTCTGTGGCAGTAGATGTCGCAATGGATTCCTTACTGCACACTAATCTAAATGTTTTAGTTTCTTACAATAAGAAACGAAATTATCACCTAAGATAAAATTAATAGAGTTGAAACTAATACTTAAGTAAATGACGCCAATAATGCTGCCATTATAATACAAACTATTAGTTACCGCACGAAGTAAAAGTGATTTTATTTTTGTAATTAAACCACAACGCCAATATAATGTAGAGGTTTGGTACCACTACGGAAAATAAGGTCAACGACACTCAAATAATTTGCACATAAAGTAAATTTTGAAATTGAATTTTACTTGTTCACGTGTCGCACATTTATAAAAATACAAATAATTTATTAATTTTTAAAATACTAACAAAGTATTATATTAATACATGAATAGAATTTAGTTGTCAGATCTTAATTTAGTGAGAAGTAAAACAAATCAATTGAAATCTTCAGTTAGTTTATCACATTATTAAAATTGGTAATTAAATTTTAAGAAATTCGTTATAAACTTAGAACGCAAAACAATAAAGTTTGTTCCAGATTTATGCGAGTCTGAAATAGTAGAAACGTATTAATAAACTTTTTAAGAAAAATCTTATAATAGATCTAATGCTCAACACTTGACAGTTATTACTGGTCAGTTGCACCAAATTGTTTCAAAGTGTTTCTCTGCACCAAATTTTTAAAAAAGTTATTTGTTGTACTAATGTATCATAAACTAAATTAATTTAATAAATTCTTGAAAAAAATTCATGAATTTTTAATTATATTTAAATATTAGAATTTTGAGTTCAAAATTTTAACAAAAAAATTAATAATTAAATACTATTGTAAGCCATTAAATGAGTATCTTAACTAATAACTATTAGAAAAATATATATTAGTTATTTTATATGTATACGTAATAACTGTGTATAAATAATAATTATAAGATAAGATTTGAGTTATCTCATGACTAATTATTAAACAGCGTTATAACAAAATGTCTATTACTAATAAATTTAATATTTTTAATGAAATCGATAAACAAATTGTTTATAATATTAAGTTATGTTATTTAACTAAATCTGATTTATTATTTGTTACATTAAATGATTGTGTATATCATTATAATATAAGCAATAAATTATTAAAAAAATTTGAATCATTTTGTGAAAATCAAGTCATCATTAAATTTGATTGCAGTATTTATGGTTATCATTCTCCTGACTATATGGCACTTACAGATAATGGATATGTGTATAGTTGGCGTTATAAAAATTTAGGAAAATTGGGTGATGGGTCGACCATAAAGTTTGATGAACCAAAGATAGTGCATAGTTTGATTGAACAGTTTGTAATCGATATTTGTTGCGGTAATGGTCATTCATTAGTATTAACACGTAATGGTTATTTGTTTGCGTTTGGATTAAACAATTTTTGGCAGTGCGGTAATGGTTTCAATCCATACCAAATAATGCCATTTCAATTAAAGTTAAGTGAAGTGACAGCCATTTCGTGTGGTTATTACCATTCAATTGCACTCACAAAAAGTGGTGATGTGTTTGGTTGGGGAATGAATAGATGGGGACAGTTGGGTATTGAAGGTATTTATAGACAAATGATTCCAACAAAACTAAATGTCCCGATAATTCAACAAATAATGTGTGGTAAAAGGTATACATTAATGCTAACAATTGAGGGTGATATATATTTTTGTGGTCAAATTTCTGATTTATCTTATAAATTTCCAACAAAATTAAACTCTTCCACAAAATTCATTAAAATCGCTGCAACAATACATTGTGGTTTGTGTGTTGCGATGTCGAGTGACAATAAATGTTTCATTTTTGGTGATTGTGGTGATAAGTATTTAAGTGATTTAACACAAACTAAGTTCACAAAAATTGACGAAACATTTAAATTCTATCAACAAATCACATACAAAACCATTAAATTAAATACAATTGATATTAAAAATTTCTATAAAAACAATTTTAGTGAAATGAGTTCATTAGGAATGGGAGGGTTTGGGAGTGTTTGGGAGTGTTTTTAAGTGTACAAACAATTTTGATAATAAGTTGTATGCAATCAAGAAAATCAGTTTCGAACCTGAAATGAGAGAAAGTGTGAGCAAAGAATTGAATATTCTTTCAAAGCTTAAAACTGATTTTGTGGTCAAATATATTGACTCATGGATTGAAGAGAATTATTATTTAAATTCAAATTGTAGCGAAAATCCTAAAATACCAGGTTTGAATCAGTTATTGTATGCATTCAATGAAACACAATTATTACACATTTGCATGGAGTTGTGTTCACTTACATTAAGAGATGCAATCAATTTGATAACAAAAGAGTGTATAATACCATCTGATAACACATTATCACTGATTGGTTATTATATTTGCAGTGAATTACTGTATGAGACGTTAGAATGTATACAATACTTGCATTCACAAAATCCAGCCATAATTCATCGCGATATAAAACCAGAAAATATATTATTAACTAATTTTGTTAAAAATAGATTTGTCAAATTATCTGATTTCGGTTTATCGACATTTCATGAATTCAAAGATCAATCACACACCAAATATAAAGGCACTTGTAGTTATAGAGCACCAGAATTGTCATTCACAACAAACTATACCACAAAAGTGGATAATTATAGTTTAGGCATTACAATGCAAGAATTATTTAATATTGACTTAAAGTGAGTACTATTGTAGTTATATTAATTTGTATGATTTTTTAAAAATATTCATATTACCTCATTATAATAGAAAATTTGATTACACTTGATTTTTACTTTTAATTCTGTCGTTTTTCTCATACTTATCATCTCATGATTAACGTATGCGGAATAAAATTTGCAAAAATCTTTAACATTACTTAAAATTATAAGACCTTATTAAAAATGAATTTTATTTATATAAGTTTGAAGCTTAATTTTCGCAATAAAAGTCCACATAAAAAGTATTTTTTAATTTTTTAATTTTTTCAAAAATTCCTTGGTTAACATATAGACTATACAAAATCTCTTTGGGTCATTGTTAACTATACAAACTAAAATTGAATCAGTTGGAATTTTTAATTAACTTCATTATTTTTTCTAATATAATTAATTTCTGACTTCTCCAATCTTAGAATGTTTAATATTTTAAAAATATAATTTAAATTACGAATTTAAGGGGGTATAAATTTTTTAGATTAGGGCAAAATGGCCAAAGATATATTTCACTGTCAAGATTTCGAAAAGTACAATAGATTAATTTTTTCAACAAATATTTTATATGTACTTTTAATACGAAGATTAAGCTTCAAATTTATATAAATAAAATTTATATTTAATAAGGTCTTTTAATTTTACTTTTAGTTAAAATTTTGTGAAAATTTTATTCCGCATACGTTAGTGAATATTTAAATGCTTTTCACTGAACAATGAATTTTAATAATCAATTATTTTTAATACCTGTATTTAGTAATACAAACAAATCTTATTTCTCAGTATTGAGACCTAAAATGAATTATTTGGAAAGTATGGTTGAGAAACTTTTGTCACCAGTACCTGTGAAACGACCGAATTGTGATGAAGTGTTATCCGAATGTTATTTGTGGCGTTTGAGTGATAAACAGATTAATACTGATGAGCAGTTTAAACAAATTACGAGTTCATCGAAAATCATTTCAATCGAAGAAAATTTTATCGAATTTTTTGTGCAGAAAAAGTATGAAATAAATATAATAAATTCAAATAATTCTAACAATTCATCACTTTTTTCTAAAATTTCACGAGTATTTCGATAGTTTATTTCTACGAACATAGTTCTCATAAATTTTGCCATTAATTAAATTCTATAGAAGTTTATTTTATTAGATAATTTCACATTTATGTCATTTTGTAATCATATTTTAAAAAATTTCATTAAAAATATTTTTATACAATAAGGCGTTATATATAACTAATTATTCGCACAAATTTTAACATTGTTATACAAGCGCGAGCTTAAAGTTCGAATTTACTCGAACTATCATTAATCACTTATGGTATGTAAGTCAATAGAATGCCTGGATCTTACTTCTTTGATTCGAAAATTAATTCAGACTAATTTATAGTAAATAATAGACTAATTTGGAACTTTCTATGGAAAAAATACATGGTATTTTGAAATTTTTTCTGTGAGATAATTTTTGAGATAAATTATCTTCAGAAAATCTTTGTGTAATTTTATGAAACTTTCGGTGTACAATGTTATTAAATTTTGATAATCAAATTATAACTGAAAAAATTTTGTCCAATGTTATTTTAGACGCCATTCATAAATCATCTGAGAAAGAATAATTACTTATAACGTCTTATTTGAGTTTTTTAACTTCTCTTACACACAACACTCTATGCTTGAACACTAAAACCAAACGCTAATATTATTTACGTTCAGTGCATGCAATTTATTTGGTTTAACTGTAATTTTTACGCGATAACAGGGATTTTTCTGTAAATTTTAAATTTATTTTTAAATAAAAATTATTTTGTTACAGAAATTTTAAAAAAGTTTTAAAACTTCTAATCTTTGTTTGACAGTTAGTCATCACAGCATTTTCAATTTATTACTCTCAATAACTAGATAATCTAAAAACAAACATAAATTCATAAACCCGTTCTTTACTGTAACATACATGCACTGTCAAATTCATTAATAACCAAAATATACAATTAGTTCGAATTTTTAAGTTTTTTATTAGAAAAATTACTAAGGCATTGAAAATCGATAAATATCTTTTCTAGAAAAACATGTTCAAACCTATTCGAAAGTATAATATAAGTGAATTAAAGTTCAAAATACTTTCAAGATTTTTACTAACTATTTCTAACGATTTTAATTATTCCTAACGACTTTATTTTTTTCTAACGATTTCAATTTTTTTAATATTCTCTTATTCTAAAATATAATAACCTAAGATTTATCGTCAAATTCTGATGAGTTTTCATGCTTCGAATAATTTAGGCTTACATTGGAAGTTAATTGATTTAACTATTTTAAAAATTGTCAAAATTATTTTGCGTTGACAAATGAGTATCTGTTTACATTCAAGTCTGGTAAATTTCATAGAAAAATTATATAAAAATTTAATATTTCTATCATTGTAATTTTAATTTCTGGGTTATTTTATTGCAATTTTTCTTACGATTTCGAACATTTTTATCTACCGATTAATTAAAGATTTTGCACTTTTTTTTGCAACGTTTCTCATAGCCTTAAAAATTACAATTTTAGTTCAATAAAAGCATAATTACCGTTACTGTTAGTTTTAGTTTAATAGATATTTTTTAGATTAGAGACTTAAAGAAGTTCTAAAAAATAATAGTAGAAATAATTTTAGTGTAACATTGCACATGCGCTGCCCTTTAGAGAAAGTTGCTACTAATTCAGTAAATAATTTCATTAACTATCAAAAAAATCAGATAAACTAAAAAAGCTAATAATAAATTTATTTTTTGAATATATATATCTTTCTATTTTTTAAATTATTATTTATAGTTATTTCAATATAATTTGTAATTCTAAACTATTCTCTAATTTCCGTAATGGACTTCAAAAAAAAATCTTTTACGCAGAAAATGTTTTTCAATCATTTATTTATTTTTAAACGTAAATCTAAAAACGAAGAATCTATTAGCGTTTAGAGTATTATTGACGCAAAATGATTACAAAGCTATTTTATTGACTCACTCATTCATAAGATTAGATAAATTTATTTAATATAGTGATGTATTTATTAAATCACTTAACATTTTTTTATATTTATCAAGTGTCAACACTCACACTCTCAGCAGATAAAACTGTATCTTATTATTTTATAAGTAATAAACTATCATAATTTTAAAAATAGCTTGAGAAAAGTTAATTAAATTCATTAAATGTATTTTAAATTACAATTTTTAATGACACAGTTGTAGACATGATTTTGGTTACTTACAACGCATAAAAAATTTCTAGTATATAACATTTATCAGAAACCATTAACCTTAAACAAAATAAAAAGTAATAGATATCAATGCTAATAATGTTAAAACCGATGCCGCTAAATTTCCATTTGTTTTATTTTTAAGAAAATTTTTAGGATAAAGTAAAAGCAAATGATATAAAAATAAATCAATTGACACGAAAGAAAACTAGTGTTGTATCGCTTTTTAAAAGCGAAAGTGAAAGTGAAATTATTTTCAACTTTCAATTTCGCTTAACCGAAAGCGAAATACAAGCGAAATTTTAAAAAATTAAAAAAGTCAAGCGAAATACAAGCGAAACTAAAAAAATTTTAATAAGCGAAAGCGAAATGCAAGTGAAACGAAAAATTTTTCAAAAAGCGAAGGGAAATACAAGCCAAATTAAAAAACTTGCGAAAATCGAAAGCGAAATGCAAGTGAAATTAATAAAGCGGAAGTTCCACAACACTAAAGAAAACTAATAAGAAAATAAGCATATAATTAAAGTAGTCGTCGGTTCGGTTAAACCGCGGTTTAAACCGGCAGGTTTTGTAATTAAGCGGTTTCGGTTCAGATAATTTTCAATGATGGTTTTGCGGTTAAAACCGCAAAACCGCCAACTAATTTTAATAGTAAAAATCAAGCTTTTTA
>JAQIVF010002098.1:0-11849 GCA_034698365.1 Steganacarus magnus | reverse complement strand
GCTTCATAAACCTCGCATTTATATATTGTGTATCCATTTTTTACGTAAAACTAACAAATTATATATAAAGAAATATACATATATATTCACCGTTTACTATAAAGAATTTATTGCGCTGAAATAAATCAAGTTATAAAACATAATTACTCGCATGAAAAATATACAGCAATTTTTCTCTGCTGAATGCATTTTTTTTACTTTACGAGTGAAGATATAATAATAAAAAATATGGGGCTCACAAAAAAAACTCCTACAGGCTTACGGACGCGTATTTAGTCCTATTAAATGCGCGTAAAATGTCTATTGAGATTAAATCGTAGAAATAAATAAATTTAATTAAAAGAAATTTCTCGTTTCACGGACGGGAAAAAACATTTTTTTTGCGCGATAATAATTACTACTATTTACTTAAAGGGGCGCAAAAAAAACTAAAATAAAATTTATATATTAAAAGTTTTTTTTTGCGTAAGTGGATACTAAAAAACTTTAGAGCGAAGTTTTTTGGTATAAATTTAACTTTTGTTATGCTTATCAAATGATAGAGTTTATCATTTGGCGAATAATTTTTCTGATGCACTCAAAGGCTTAGAGGAAACTTAAAAAAAAGAGTTTGTTTTTAATTATTAAATGAAGATTTGTTGCGCAGCAGATAAAAATTAGAGATTAAATGAATATAAAATACGAGAAAACATGTTTGCAATTTAATCTAAAGATTACTTATTTTTTTTGAAAACTTTATTCTTAAAAAAGAGGTTTTTTTTATTACTTAAAGGCAAAAACGAATAAATTTTTTTGTACTCTATAAATATATTTATGGGGACACTCTTTACATAGGAGTTGTAGATTAAAATTTCTTTTTTATCTACTCTGTTATTTATAGTTTGAAAAGCAATTTATAACCTTTAAGTCACTATAGTTTTTTGTTTAGGCTGTGCTGCGTTTCAGTGTTTCAGTATAGCACTGGTTATAAAACAGTATTTTTTAAATAATGTTTAAGAAAATCAAATAACGCTTCACACGCACACACAGACAACACACACACACACAAACACATCGCGAGAGAAAAAGTAAGAGACAGCGAAGAAATAATTTCTCATGTTTTGACTCACAACAAAATAATAATGTTTGCTTAGAATTTTTTTTAATCTAGTTTAAAATAAATGTTCGCAATTAATAATAGACACAGTAAAGCGAAACTAATTCTTTATACTCAAAATAAATATACGGTACTGTTTTTTTTTCTTGCCGTCTATGTCTATGTGTTGATATATCAACAACGGCTAAATGACAATAAATTTAATACTTATAAATTTTATTTTGAGTTATTTTGTCGGCCATAATAAAAGTAAAATAAATGATACGTTTCAATAAATAACATTTATTTCGAAATATAAAAATATATCACTTCTCGACTCAAGTCTGTCTCGTCTCTGAGCGAAACAGCAAAAGTATATTCTATTCAAATATCTATTCAGTATTAATTACCAAAGTTAATAAAATTAACTCAATCAAAATAATTGAAATTCAGTAAAGCGTTACAAATGATTGTTTTTTGATGATCAGATCCTAAAAAAACTATAGTATGTTTTGTGTGCTCGCTCTCAAAACCAAATTAATGTGCATTATTGCTCTTAATTTTGATTGAATTTTTTTCCCGTTTGCATTAAAGTATCGCAATTTTAATTATAGCTGAGCTCATTAGAGCGGGTATTCAATTGAACGCATTCGAGAACATTAAGTATTTCCTTCCAAGCAAATTACCAGCCAATACACTGCCAGAGCCAATGCAAACGATGTTTCGTGCGATTTACGAAACAATTATAATTATGCCCATAATAATCACACTATCAAATACTAATTTGTGCACAAAAGTTTTGTGCGCGTTATTTAACAAATATGTGAGATTTGTAACAAAATAAAAACTTTTTCTCGTCTCTCTATTCGTTGGTCATATTCGAGCGAAAGTATTGCTAGAAATTGTTCTACAGATTTAACAATATTTTTGTTGCGTTCAAAGGAGTTTTTCTTGTGACATAAAATACTGTTTTTATTTGCTGTCTCCTGTGTTGATATATCAACTGTTAAAAAAAACAATATCTTTCTACATATAAATCACAGTTTGAATTATTTTGCGGCAATTATTTTGTCGGCCATAATAAAATAAATTACATTTCGTTCAATAGATATATTATAATAACATTTATTTTGAGATATAAAAATATATCACTTCTCTCTCTCTCTCTCTCTCTCTCTCTCTCTCTCGCTCTCTCTCTCTCTCTCTCTCTCTCTCGCAGTGTGCGTTAAACAACAAAACATTTTTAAGAGTGGGATGTGACCGAAAAACTGTACGCGAAAATATGAGACTGCACTTCTGATGATAAATCTGTCAATAAATTTTTATATATGTATATTAATCGAAAAGAAGAGCGGATAAGAGTAGAGAGGAGAAAAAAATTCATCGGCTCTTATATAACTAGAGCCTCTATCGCGCTCACACACCACTATAATATAAAATAAGTTTACATTTTCGATTCATCTCTTTAAGATCTCATTGAAAATAATGCGTTTCAAACGCATCAGTGCTTTATTAGGATTTGCCACTTCTTATACTCACAGTTAGTTAAAAAAAACCTTTGCTAGAAGTAGTAGTAGAGTACAGTGCTGTAGTAGAAGTGGAGTGCGAAAAAAAGTCAATCACAAAATGCAAACTCGCACTTCGCTTAAAAAATGCTATTCATCAGTGATGGGTATATATGCCTGTGTATGCGCGCATTACGGCAGAAAAAAAATTGAAGATTTAACTTGTCAACTGATGCAATAACAAAGTTTGTCAAAATAAATAGGCGAACGCGAACTGAGAAAAGGAGACGATAATCATCTAGTCTTATGGCGTGTGTGTGTTCGGGTGCGAACCTGAGATTTACTGTGTGACACATAATTTTGCTGATCACAATAAAATCTATACATTTTTTGTTTAGAAGATTTTTTTAAAAACAGAATGAACAATAAAATCAATACCATTAATATTGTCAGTCATCATTTTTTTAAAAAAATAATAGGAATAAACATATAATTTATTACTGCAAGCATAAAATACTACTGTAAATCCATCAAAAAAAAAAGTTTTAACTTTTATCAAAACTTTTGAGTTTTTGACCCACTTATTAAGAAAAAAGTAAGTGATTTATAAGTATATGTCTAGTAGTAGTGTGTCGCACACACCGAACACCAGATGGAATGCTTAATATGGTAAAGCGCAGCCAAAATCGACTAATTTTAGAGTCCCATTAACCCCGTGTTTAAACAAAAAGCAAAGTAAAAGTAAACGAGTTTAATAAGCTTATTAAAGTTTATGTATTTTGTAAGCCTAAGTAAGTCGAATAAAGACAAGAAAAGAGTGGTTTAAATAAAGAAAATTTAATGTTTTCTTCTTAATTAAATGTCAGTCATTGAAAGTTAAATCATTAACAATTTTTTTGTTTGTGTATGCCTTAACGAAAAATAGATGTTAAAGCATTTTAGTGCTCGATCTCATTAATTAGTTGTTCTCTTAAATTCATTTATATATGGTTTCGCTCTCCTCTCTCTCTGTCTACGTATTTATGTTACCCTTTTTTTATTAGCCGTGTTTTGTTGTTGTTTTTTTAAAGCAATAAACAAATTTCATCTAATCTTTAAAAAGATATAATTGGTATACACATACACACACAAGAATGACCCATTTATCAAATGCGCACACAGACATAAATAGCGGAGATTGAGATAATTTTTAAGTAAACCAAAACCGTATTAAACCATTAAACGTTCCTTTAACTAGTTATCTGTGTGTAATATTAGATACTGTATAAAAAATTTCTTAAAATAATGCTATTAAGAGCAAACTCTCTTTTAATAGTATTGTACATTACATTAAAATTCTAGAGAAATTAAGATCAAAAAATTAAATTGATAAATGAACAGTAAATTTAGTCTTCACAGTGCATATAAAAAATCTTTTATAAATAAATAAAAATTAATGTCAATTTTACTTTTACAGTTTTGCATACTCTTTTTTGTTCGCAAACGACAATTTACTCAAAATAACTAACAAATTATTACTAATGCTATAATTTAATATATTTTCAATTAAAAACACTGAATTAGAGCCAAAGAATTAATATTGCATATATTCTAACATTAAAGTATGCGAGATTGTATCTATTATACGACAATAATGAACCCAAAAATGCTTAATATCGAAAAGTTACTGCTATTTGTATTGCATTTAATATTTCACTTACTTTAATGTTTCAATATTTTTTTATCAGTTTGAAAATATAACAGTTATGTATCATAGTTACACAGATACTAGATTTCATAATCTGTGATCTATAATCTGTAAAAACCGACATCTTTAACCAGAAAAGCCTTTCGCACCGGAATCCGCAATATATCCTAATACGTCACATCAAGTCTAAAATTTTAATTAAACCTTCAAACAAAAAATTAAATGATCTGGAATTCAAAGTTAAGGTTTGGTCTCATTTTATCCAAACACTAAAATGCAAAAAAACATACTTTTTTCAACACACTGCAGTTACTGTACTTCTGTTATATTTATAACATTTACTAGTTTATATTAAATTTTATTCACCAAAAATAATTAAACCCATTTATTATAATTTAATAAATGGATTTTATCAACAAAAGTGATGCGTGCTAATAAAAAATGTTGTGTGGGCAGATAAAAATTGTAATCCTCTCCTAATTTCAAGATCAGTACGTGAACGAATAATTTTATTCCTATTTTTGTAGTTCGTTCGCAGTCACTCTGTTTTTTTTATTATTATTATTCCCAAATCTCGATTATGGATAGAGAAAAAATCCTCTCCAGACATTAAGTTTAACGATGGGTACTTATCACCCGCCAGTAAGTTATTTGATAGGTCTCATTACTTGGTGAACTTATTCATTATACGGTAGCATTTTCACTGTAGCAGTCACTGCTGATCAATGATTAGAATCAAAATATTTTTTCTTATATTCCATGATTTACTATTTTCGCTTTGATGAACAAAGAGAAAAAACACATTTTTGCCCTAAAAGATGTGAGACTTTGACTATCTCTCTGCGCTTTTTTCTGCTTTTCTGCTCTGTTTATGGTTTGCAGACTATATCCATTATCTGTTATTTTAATTGAAAAAAAATCGGGGAGAATATTTACTTGAAATTAATTTTTCGCCGGTAATTTCGAGCAACAAGAATGAAGAATGATTTTCATTCGCGATATAACCTATTAAATAGAGTATTTTAATTTTGTGCAGTGGCTATACAGTAATAGCGTTTATAATTGGCTGGCATTTAAGTTAATTTGGTCAACAGAAAAAGAATAACAAAATATGCAAAATTTTAGGGAATGTTCATTATTATTATTATTATTATTATTTACATTAAAGTGGTCTCATGCTTACGTCATTATTTTAATGGTTTAATTTAAATTCTTGAACTTAATATATTTGACAGTTGAAAAGTCTTTTATTTTAAAAAGAAAAAACAAGAAAAATTATCTAATGATAAGAAACAAGTAATTTTTCGTCATTTATTAGATTTCAGTTCATAGCGCACAGAATTCCTCGTATCAATAATAATCTTTAAAAACTTTTATGATTTTCAGTGATGCTTTGTACTGATGCACTGATACACAGATCATTAAGTTTTTTATATACCCTTTACGCGAATCTAACGAAAGTTAGTTATTCCATTGCAGCCAAGATTAACAATGTTACGCTGAGTTATGGGCTTGTTTTTCCTAACAAAACTTCTAATTGCGCTGTAGAGTTGTTCGCACAAATAAAGGCTATAAATCGTTAGTTACATTTAATACAGTTTTATATTTGACTATTTTTATTTGTCTGTCCATTGTATTTTTATATTTTGTTGAAAAAAAAATTCGTATTATTCTCTAAGTTTATTGATTGTTAAAACTTAATACGAATTTTATTTCATTTTATTGGACCTTACGATTTACAAAATGTATTATGTATAAAATTTTATATATTTTTTTTTTACTTTGATTAAATTACAAACCAATGTAATGTGTGTTAGTCTTGTAATCTAAAAGTGGGAATAACTTTCTTTAAAGTAAACTTTATAGCTTCAACTTTTCCTTTTCGTCAAAAAATAAAAACGAAAATATAAAAACTAAAAATAAACTTTGAAATTTAAACGAACAAACAACGACTGGAATTTACTCTGATTTTAATTTCTGCTGTTTAAGCGACTCATTACTACGCATTTAATGAATATTAATCAAATAACAAATTTTTCTCTGATAATTCATATGTATTTAAATATTTAATTAATTTTAATTAAGCAAAGATATATGCGTTTAATTTGCACTTAAAGTATTAAGAAGAATAGAGACGGAACGCTAAATTAATGTTAAATTTATTACGCGTTTATGTAATTCAGAAAATTATTTATAAGTTTTATATTTAAAAATTAAATAACTTTTTAAAAAAACTAAAGTTTTCGGTCCGTAATATATGAGTCTACACATATATTTTACTGTACATGAACTTTGATATAAGTTCATAAATTTAAGCACAACCTTTGGAAAATTAACTATAAAGCGTCAAAAAATTTGTCAGTCTGTCTCATATCTGGCTGTTATGTGGAAAACCAGAATCGCGAAAATAAATTACAGCTTTTGTGGCGTTTTTGTTTTGCAAAAATCTATGCTCACACTTATTTATTTAATAATTATTTTTTTTGTGTAAAAAAATATAAACAAAAAAACTTAATGAAAAATAAATCATTGAATTTTAAAATTTATGTTTAATGGGTACACACACCAGTCAATAGTAACTATTATATGTGTACAGTATTTTTATTCGATAAGTTTTATATTATTTATTGAATTCTATTCACAGAAAAGTATTTTAGCGGAGCAAATAAATCTATCATAAAGTGGTGGTTAAATATTTTGTTTGCGTACGCATATTGAAAATTTAATTATTCGAAAAGAAAAAAAATAACGTAAGAAATAAAGAAAATAATAAACCCATAATTTTTAAATACCACGAATACATGCATCGCATTAAGTCAACATTGCATTTACATTTAAAGCAGATTTTCAGACAGCGATTCAACATAAATATATATATATATAAGAAACAAAAAACATTAATAGATTAAAAGCTATAAATACCATCACAGAAAAAAATGTAAAATAATGTTTCAGAAAAGATTATAAATTAGAAACACATAAAAGAAGAAAAATGGGCAAAAAAGTACTGTCATTACGTGGAAAAAAGTCACATTGTACTGTACGCCACAATCAGTATAAAGGGTGTGGTGACTCTCGACTCTCTTCACACAAATGTTTCGCGCAAAGTGTCTCTTCCACTCTCATCTGCTTAATACACACATATGCTGCTATACTTGTTTACATACAGTATATCCCTAATACCTAATGATTACCATATATAAGTACTTTACAATATATTTATATATATATAAATATTATTTTTTATGTATTTAATAACCCGGAAGTTTTATTATAGTTGGAGAGTCGAGTTTTTTTGTTCAGTGCCGTATTTTAAATTCTTGTTGTTAACGTTTCGCTGAGCATCTGAACTGAAAATATATGGCAAATGACAAAAAATATGTGAAGTTATTCTCTAATATATACAAAAGCTCACACTGATAACATAGCGCACAACAGTCTTTTTATGTATTTTTTTTTTGCCTAAAATATATCATTTGCTATAAATTAATTACCGAATAGAGTAGATACTACTAATTACAGTGCACTGCGCTATTCTGCGCTGCGTACGTAATAAGCATCAAATATCTTAAACGTGCAAACACTATCTACGAAATTAGTTATGGAAATGACACACTAGAGAGAGATTTTTTTAGTTTAGTTTAGTTTAGTTATTATGAAAGCGCAATAATTTCTATACTAAATCATGCGTCAATTGTTATGCTAGTTTTTAGTAACTGACTGTCATTTTTGTCTTACAGTGTGAATATATAATAAATATTTTTTTTTACGTATAGATTTTTTTCCATATTTTTAAGATATTCATATAATGATAATGCATTCAATTTTTTTCTTGTTGTTGTGTTGCGCGCTTATTTAAACCCTTGAGCTTCCATCTTATGATAAGCAATTTTTATTTAAATGAGTTCAGTTTATTGAAATTCAATTTTTATTTAAACTTTGAATATATTTTAAATAAAAATTCATTTTTGATGCAAAGTTATAACTTATATTAATAATATACTAAGTTTGTATACATTTAGTATTTGATTTATGCGAGAAAACTTAAATTTTAAATCAATGTAGGAACTAATTTTTTTGCGCAACAGTTTTAATATTTTAATTTTAGGCCCGCTTTTAGAAGGATTACAGTAATACCATTGAAACAAAACTAAAATGAGAGAGCAATGTAAATTTAAATTTTAAAAATTTTAGATATTAACAGAATTTAAAGTTCAAGAGTTTAAAATTTTCTGAAAGTTAAGTTGAAAATTTTTTGGAAAGAAAAAAAACTTATACGTCAATATTGAATTTTGCTTCGTTTAAATCGGGAATTTCTAATATTAGGTATATATTTGTTTTGCGGTTTGCAACTAGAAATTAAGTGCCGAACTCTAATCCGTAAGAGATTCCGAGCTCTAATGATGTTTCGCTTTTTTTCCATGAAAATATGATCAGTATTTATGAATCATATCGAAAATAATGGTTTATGAATATATTTTTTTTGCGAACCTTTAGAAAACAGATGACAATAAAAATTTTTTGTCAAACATGTGTGCTATCAGCGCAAACGATTGTGCATTTTTTCGAACTTATAATACAGTGTAGAACGCAAAGAATTATTATGCGAACGATTTTGTGAATAGAGAATATTCTTTTGCCTTTAAGTACGATTTGTACAAAAAAGCTTCATAAATCACTCACAAAAAAACTATACACTCTTTTTTTATAAACTTAATCCGATTTTATTTCCAAGTATTAACCAATAGGAGATTTTATTTCCAGTTATGAGACTTAAACACTGAGACAATATCCTGTTAATTATTCCTACCGTATTTCCAAAGTAAGCCCCGAAAAATCAAACAAATCATAAATCATTTAATAGATTAAATAATTCATAACCGTATAATAATCTATCTATAATAATACTGCAACGCATAGGGAATCATCATCAAAACAAAAAATAAATTGAAATAGAAAAAAAAAATAAGTTTTTTCGAAAAATTAATTTAGCGTCTGACTCGGAGACATGACTTTGGCAAATATATCAGTTAATATACAGTCATCAGTTAAAAATAAATATATATAAATATATATGTTTAAGCTCTCTCTGCTCTCTCTCTTAGAAGTAGAAGTGCAACCCTATAGGGATATAAAAATTATTATTTTTCTTAGTTTTTTTCTTATTTTTTGTTAAATATTCATTGAGTTTTTTTCCCTGTTTAAATAAAAAAAACAGCATTAACTACTACTAGTTTTTCTTTTATGCCTGCATTAAAAAACCTAAATTTTAAATTCATTTCGCTTTCCACTGTACGACGGAATTATGTAATGCATATTTGAGTGTTCAATAATTTATAAAACTAGTGATCTGTGTATAACTTTTTTTCGTTATACACAAATAGAAGTGATCACCTGCTGTTGCACACGAACTAGAGATTACCAGTTACTATTTTTTTCCTCTGCTTTACTTTGAGCGTATGATTTATAACATCAAAATTGTAAAACTTAATTCTACTTATCGTTTTCTTTCTCTATGCGCGCACAGTTTAGTCGTTCGTGTTTTTCTTTTAGTCGATCATAAAATTACTGCATATATAGATTTTTAATAGTTATTTAAGTAATTTCAATGCTGTCTCTCGCTTCGCTCTCTACGCAAACATATTATAGACATATCACTGGTTTTGGTGGCAGTAAAACTAATAATGCCATATAAATATTTAATTTATTATACCCTTTTGAGGTTAAAATGTCAATGAGTTTTGATATAAGGTTTTATAAAAAAAGAATCTTATGTAATAATAATAATAATAATTGATTGTCTTATAATATGATATTTATTTACGATTATCACGTATTATTAATATTCATTACTTATAAATCGATCATTATTTTTCTGTGTATATGTGTGTGTGTGTGTGTGTTGTGTGTGACAAATAATAAAATGAATAAAAGAATGTGTGCGTAATTTTCCAGTTTGTATTTTTATTTGTTTAGCAGCGATCGATCGAAACACCATTTTCTACATACATATATACAGACGCACACCATTTGAATCCAACAGAATCAACAAGAATTTTCTTAGCATCGACTGTTTTTTTTCCTCTCTCGCTCTGCAAACGTTCGCCGCATTCTTTTTGCTCGAATATCTAAGAAGCATTTATTTTGCTGTTCTCTGCCAATACAGTGTCGTAAACGTGATATTCGACATCATTCCACTTATAGCTGAAGTGGCTTTAATTCTCTGTTTCCTAGCATTTCATTAATATAAGCTATAGCTATAATCTTACGACTCAATACTATCGTTGAACGGTGTGTGTCTGCCTGTTCTCAGTGCTGCGCGATAATAGAAGATTAATTCCGAAAGAAATAGTTTGTCAATTTTGTGCGATATCTCTTTTGCCAACTAAATAATAAAACACACACGAAATTTGTAAATTTTTCCAAAACAATATATGCTTTTTGGGTATTACTGTAATAAATTAATGAAAATATTTTAGCACTACAGTACTGAGATTAAAATCGTTTAGTATTTATGCATCAATAAATCATCTAATTCTTTAAATTTTTCACTCTCTCATCTAAAATTCAAAACTAAATCAAAATGACAGTTGAGATTTAAGTTTTGCCAGTTTTATTCTGATTTTGCTTTTTTCGTAGTACAGTATATAATTGTTTTTAACACTGAATAATAAAGTGGAATGCATTTTTAATAAATGATAAGTTTAACTCAGTTTGTAATAATACTTGAATACCCGAATGGCTTAATGAATTAATGACGCAATAAAACATAAGTGTTTATCTCGAGTTTTTCTCTCTTTTTTTATTGTTTTATGATCCTATAATGTTAAATATGCATGCATTATACATGAAAAGATAATTTTTTAAAGTCTTTAATGTTTACACGAATTCTTGATCGTTAATAAAACGCGATAACTTAACGCGTGAACTTAAAATCTCATTGACGTATTTGACACGTACTTCGAACAAAAGAAAACAAATGGATCTGACAATGTCTGTCATTCCGTGTATGCACGCAGTGAACTTGAACTAAATATTAGGGGTTTCAAAGCTGTTTTTTCAAAATCGCTAAACTAATTCTTATAATATTTTGTTTTAGATATGTGCGAACCAGTAATTTAGCACAAAAAAAAGGTTTTGCAGCCATCAGATCAAATGTGATTTTTTATGAATAAATTGCTTATATTTCGAAAAAGTAATACAAACACTCCTTTAGAAATCATTATTAATATATTTAAAAACTCTTCATATATGATATTCTAACTTAACTATTCTGACAACTATCTAGAGTTTTTGAAGAACGAGAGGAAAAAAATACTTATTTGTTGAGTTAATCCCAAATGTGCGTCTAATGTCACGTTTACGCATTCGCTATATAACATATAACATTTCAAAAACTAGTTAATAATACCCAGTATTAGCGCGAAAAAATATCAAAACTCATTTAAAATATTTTGATCAAAAATTTATAAACAAATTTCGCTTTCAGTGGCGCATATAAAAGCAAACAAGAACGAACATTCAAAATGGCTCACTTTGATAAAAATATCTAATTTTAGTGAAAAATTTGTAAGACTATAGA
>JAQIVF010002097.1:0-11850 GCA_034698365.1 Steganacarus magnus | reverse complement strand
AAACGGGGGAACGAAATGAATCCATTGGAGTATTAAAACATGTTTTTCGCCATTTAATGCATCTCTGCGTTTTAAATTATTATTATTATTATTATTACATATATTGTTAATAATTTAACAAAATACCGTTTGAAATGTATTATTTTCATTCAAAACCAGACGCTGTGCGCGGCAATCAATAGTTTAAAAATAAAGTATTGTAATTATATTGTGTAGTATTTGTTGAATTTCTCTCTGTTTCTATTATTCATTCCTAAATACGAAAAATTGATTTTTATTTTCCACATTTATATATTTTTCAAAGCTTTTAATATTATATTATTTTTTTATTCTCTTGTTTGACAATAATAGACGAGTGTAGCTTAAAATTTATTTTGGAATTAAAAAGATTTACTAGAAAAAAGAAGCGGAGAAAATAAATTTAGAAAAAGAAATAGAAAAGTTTCTTTTATATATATATCGCAATCAATTTTTTTCTCCGTCGAAATTTTTTTTCAATCTATTTTGAAAATTGGCTAATCTTTCGCTAAATTTATTTATCTCTGATTTCATGTCGTGTGTGTGTGTGTGTGTTCGCGATGCAGTAATAGAGTTATTTTGATATAACTCGATGTCCACTGCGCTGATTGGCTCTGGGACTGGATTCTGCAATAAAATCATGCTGTCGTGTATGTGTACGACAGAATTATATATGAATTTGTTAAGGTTTGGTCTGAAATAGTGAGCCATTACTCGTTTCGGGCAATCGATCTTCTCTAATCCCATGAAAATACCAATTATAACGCGGGATAATAGCAAAACACTTCTCGTTATACACAGTTTAATTTCCGGCGAATCAAATGTCATTTGAAGCGTTTAAAACAATTCGCTTGTTTTGGCTGAACAAGTAATCTATAAAACAGGTTCACATCGAACAACATAAGAGAGCGAGAGTGCACTGATTCCGATAAAAATAGACGAGTTAACAACAGTAGAGAGCGTAAACCAAAAAAACTCAATAAGATATAGATTTTATCGAACTAATAGTTTCACCTCATTTTTTCCCAAAGCGGTCGGAATGTATATTTAATGAAGAAAAGCGTATTTAATAATTATTTTGACTCGAGAGGAAGTGGTAAATGCGCTGCAGTAAGGAAGCAGACGTTTAACCAAAGGAATGATTATTAACTTGAAAAGAACCTTTATTTCATTAACGCACCATTTCCTCAGTGATGCATAGCAAGCATTTCGGTACTGATCTGCACCAGTAATACATTAATGATACGTTTTAACTAAAAGTGTATGTATGCGTGTTCTTTAACTTAATTTAGATGACTTCACTTTAATTAGAATATAACATAATATGTATTTTTTATTTTTGATCAATTCAAGCAAAGAGACTGAGAGAGTCAAAATAAAAATAAAAATAAAAATAAGGAGAGAGAGAGAGAGAGAGTTTAGATAACTCTTTAAGTGATTACTAAAGTAACCAATACTTGCTTCGCGACACAACAATCACTAGAAAAATCTTTATTTAATTGAAAACCAAGTTTTATCTTAGGCAACAATAAGTTAGTATTTTCTTCCTCTTTCCTCTTTAGTTTTGTGTTATTTGTGTTTGCGTTTCAATGTGTGTGTGTGTATATGTGTGTGTAAAATATAAGAAAAAAATTTGATTCTTGCATTGGAAGACCATTGAATGGCAGTGAATGGCAGTCAATAATGCGCGTCTAACGCACACATAGCGGGTACCACTCTATATGTTTGATGCAGTTTTAATGCAATAGTAGAGCCAAAAAGATGAAACGAGAGGAGAAAAAGAAATACTTTTTGTTGGCCTCAATCAATTTGCCGATTCCTAAAAATAACTCCTCGATCGCATATCATTTGATACGCTTCTATTTCGAAAATATACTTTATGGCTTTGAGTGTAACGCGGAGAAAAAAAATAAATAAAAAAAGATTGTATATGTAAAAAGCGGAAAAAAATCTTGACATTACTTTTTTGGATCTGTACAAAGAGAGAGCCCTAACATTTTAGCGCCGTGTGATTGACGTTTTATGCGTTTTTCTTACTGTGCGGCACGAAGTTTGCTTATTTGGGACTCGAGTCTAAATTTTCAGTTAACCAACAAAGTTTTTTCTCTGCGCTTAATTATTCGAAGCGAACGCTAATTTTTATTTATTTTGATAATTATAATTATGTATACACAGTATATGTATACTTTTTCAAGGGCACCAAAACGAACGCACAGAAATTAATTATTAGTTAATTAAATTGTAGACAAAGAGATTTATTCTGCGCTTCAGATTTTTTTAAACGTCTCTGAATATTTTTTTTCTTTCTTCTCCACTGCTCTGCTCTCCTTTGGAGGCGTACATAATGTATACATACTGTACTGATTGCGAAGAGTGTCCCGAAAATAGAAAATCACTCCCAAGTTGTCTCACAAGAGAATCTATAATTATTTACTTTATTTATAAGATTATATTTAGTTAGATGTACCACCAAAACTCGATTTAAAATTGTTTACATTAACGCGTACAGCAATATTCGCACTTAACATTAACCTAACATTGATTTAAAGAACATTATTGGGAAATTTTTGGCTTTCGCTCTCTAGCCTTGTTTTGTCGTTAAGTTATGTTATTTTGCCAGATAAGCGTTTTTCTCACCACTAAATGTTTACTTTCTTTTCTTTTGATTGAGATTTACTAGAGATTGTGGTTTACTAGAGATTAAATGCGTGGCATATAAATGCGTTTGAACTCACTTGAAATATCAAAAATATGTTAATAAGAATACATCAAACACGAGATCAAACTGTTTTTTCTGAAGAATATTTTTAGTAAAAAAAAAATCTGTTGGATTTAAATGATTCTTAAGAAAAGTGAAAGTATAAATACTAAAAGACTCGTAAAAATTCGAGACCAAAGAACTAACTCTGGAAATGCCAAATGTAAGTGTGACAGCGACTCTGCATATTACTATTGTAATTACTATTACTAATTAAAGCGATCGTAAATAAAAATAAAAATACTTCTATTGAAATTCTGTTTTGATTAATGCTATATTTATTAAGATATTTAAATAATTATACAATATTTAAAAGCAACCCTTAAATGACAATCAACGAATTCACGAGTTTTAATATCACCAGTAATCGTTTCAACATTACTTGTACTTGTATCATAGTTACACAGAAGGGGGTGCTTGCCCAGGGTTGACCCCCCCCAAGAAAATCAGGAAAAACTGACCCCCTAACGAAAAATCGAGATTTCCAAAAATTGTCGTTTAAATCCGATGAGTTTTGAGACCCCTATAATTTTTGTCAAAAATTAGGAAAAAAATTGTCGCTTAAATCCGATGAGATTTGACCCCCTCCTAAAATTTCGAGAATCTAGAAAGTTGATCCCACCCTAGAGGTTTGGAGTCTGTGTAACTATGACTTGTATTCAAGAGCTGAACAAAACTAACCGTAAGATTGCGTTGTGAATCATGATTATACGAAGAAAATTGATATTTCATATATAAGCTGATTATTTAATTATAGCCACAATACATTGAGAAAAGATGTGTCAGAGAAAGATTCCCCTATTAAGACTAATTTAGCAGAAATGAAGGATTATAACATCAATAGGATTGTAACTCTAGTTTAAAGAGTTACAGAACAACTCATCCAATATAAGTGCTATAACGACAGCATCTGATGTTTGTTTAACTTAAGAAAATAAAGTGCAATAATTATTCACTTATTCCCCGAAGTGTTTCTTTTAATGTTCATTCTTCTATCTGCTTAGAAAATTTGACGAGTTTTTGTTTTAACACACAGAACACAACGAGCTATTAATGAAAAATTACTCGAATATTTCACTAGTAGTGTATGTGTTTATTTTCAGACCTGGAAAAAAGAGTCAGGAACTATATTAGAGCTATTTATTAAATTGTTAATTTGCTAATGTGTAGGCGGGAAACACAAACTTTTTTCTACCGTAAAAGTAGTTAAACTTCGAAAACTTGATATTAATTAGTTTTGTAGACTAATGCTAGAAGTTTTAATACTGTGTGAAAAGTGTGCAACAAAAATGTATTGAAAAAGTTTTCTTTTTTGCCATAAATCATGGGAAAAAGTTTTTTATTTGATTTTCGAATACTGTATATATTTCGTAATGATATTCTGTATGCTAAGTATGCATCGAAGTTAACTTTAATTCAGTCGAAATATAAAATCATAAATCACATCAAAAGAATAATATTAAAGGTATTCATTGAATGTGAAACTTTTTTTTATTGAATTATTCATCATATATGCGTAAACATTTGCATTGTAAGCCAAAAGGAAATGTAACTGTAATAATACATAATAATAACCACAAATGATAAAATTTTCTGAAATTAAAAATAAATAAATATTCTCGGTTTTACTGGCAATACTTAATTTTAAAAATTGATTCACACATAAAAATGTTTGCCATATTATATTGTTTTTCTCTATGCACAATCAAATGAAATAATAAATAAAACATTTCGTATTAAGTGATTATTTTTAATACCTTTGAATAAAAATTAAAATTATTCTTTAAATTTTATATTAGAGATCGGAATGTTCACAACCTATGGGCTTAGGCTAAGGCTTAGGCTAAGTTTTTGGCATATTTACCAGTCTCGGGTTAAGGCTTTGAGCCTCAGTTTTGAGCCTTTGCAGTTTCAAACATTTAAATTTCCTGTTTTTTAGTTTTATTTATGTTTCTTAAGAGTGGAATAATTTAAAGCAAATAATTTTATAGTCGTTAAAAACAAAATTTTAAGTAAACATAAATTCAAAGTTTTAACATTGAATTTACTCAAAAGTCCTTTAAAAGTCCTTCAAAAGGTTGTTAAAATTTAACGATTGTCTAAAGTTAAAACAAGTAAAAATTTAGTAAACTCTCAAGAATGGGCATCGAGTCTGAGATGAAATCCCAGAATCTAAATATCAAAAATAGGTTGTAATTCAGACACTTACCAGAAGCCATTCCCATCTCTATATTTAATAAATTATTAATACATACTTAGACTTTATTTTTAAACTGCAATTACTAACTAGACATAAACAATTATTATACCAATGTTGTTCATTACTTATTTATGCATTTTGTAATGACACTAATCCTCTATTAATAGGTAATACTGGAATTCGAAATTCAAATTATAGTCAATACTATGTTAGTAATCATGTCTAATAAACATCCTGTTTACCGCTTTAGCAATAACTATAATACGTTAGGAATTGGAATTTAATTGACTGTACTTGTAATAAAATTATGACTTAATTTTTTATATTATTCCAAGACTCAAATAATTATTTTATCGCTCGCACGTAATTCAAAAATTCTTTTCTATGATTCAAACATTTAAAAAAGCACGATGAAATTTTTTCTTACTTTAATATGTTGATAAGCAAAGTTCAAAATTACTTAATTCATAATTTAGTTTTTGATTTTATAGGAAAAGTAAGAAATATTTCATAATGATTTCAATTAAAGAAAAAAACTTATTTGTTCAATTTTAAAATCAATTCATATAGTAATTAGAGAATAATTTTTAATCATATTTTCACAATTTAACGAAATTGCACTTTGAAAATATCTAACGATTAGATTTGGGGTGAAAACGTAGGGTTTTAAAAGAGAATCAAAAAGGATAACAAAATGCCAAACAGTACACCAATACAGTAAAACTGATAATTTTTTCTCTAAAAAAATAAAAGATTCCGAATAAGTTTGGTTTTTATTTGATTTTTAATTATTTATCACAAATGAAATTCTCAAATAATTAACAGTACAATTCTCTAAATGCACAGTGCACTAAGACATACGTTAAATTACTCATAAATTGCATTCGAATACTTTATATATTAGTAAACTTATATTAGTATAACTTTTTTTATATTAGTAAATTTACAATGTTTTAAATGGTAAACTTAAATTAATGCTAACAAGATTTACATTAGCGTTAGCGTAATATTCTTAATTCAATTGACTAAAAGCCTCGCAATTCTCATTAATTAAGTTTATGGCTTAAATTTTTACTATACGTTAAACAATTTATCCCAAAAGACAGACTTTGATAAAAAAATATCCTAAAATAACTGTTTGAATTTTTTTCTCTCGTATTCTTTACACGTTTGGTAAAGACATGTTTGGTGACGTGTCAACTTTAAGTGAACGTGAGATTCATTCTCGGATTTAGATGTTGTATGTGCGCAATTTAATATCGCTTATGACCAATTCCTGGAAACCTATTCTCGACTAAATTCTGGGAAACAGTTATGATTTCAGCGCTCTTTAGCGAAAAAATATGATAGAAAATAATAATCCTCGCTATAATCCAAAAGCGCATAATATTTTTTATTAAATTGTTTTCATGTTAATTGTGAAAGAAATTATTATACTGTATCTAAAGTACCAAATAAGCCCAACATTTCAATTAATTGTTAGAATAATATGAAAGTGTTAGCAAAAGAAAAACAATTTTGTCCTAACGTTATAAATAACATAACTTTTTGTGAAGTGGAAATAATTAAATAATCATATAAGTATTAATCTACTTATTAATAACATGTAAATTAATTCCGATCACACACACATTTTCTGGTAATTCAAATACTAAAATATTTCAGATTAATCATAGTAACCAGTGATATAATAGATTTGAAGCAAAACACAAAACACAAAAAACTATTTGTATTCGTTTAAATCAATATTTGTTTAATTAAACTTTGCACGATTATCATTGAAAATAAAAAATATAATAATGTTATCGTTTTTAATTCGCTTATTGTTTGACTTTTCTACTTTTCTGTTTTATCGATTTATGGTCATTTAAATAAAATTTTCAAATCTATTCAAGTGGATATGTGGAAGAATGGTTATTTTTAGCCCATTTAAAATATTTATTTTTTTATAGTGATTCTCTGATGTATACAAAGATAGGAAAAAAAATCTTCGATGTTTTAAAAAGCTTCAAGAAAATATTGATGTCAAATCTTTCAAACTTATATTTAAGCTCGTTTTCCAAACAAAGATTGATTGAGGAAAAAAATTATTTTTTTCATAAATATAGAAGAAATCTATTTAATCAATACTCTAACTTTCTATATCAGAAGATATATTTAATTATTTATATCAAGAAAAAAGTCTTCTCGCGACTAAACACTCGTTCAATGCACAGTATTTTGCAGTAATACTTATTTCTCATTATTTCTTTATTTTAAGTTTTTTACACTGTTTTTTTAATTTGACACTTTTATATATAAACCAAACTAGAATTTATTGGGCATTGTTTGCCAACCATATTCTACAGCTTTATAATAACCTAAAAATAGATTTATTTTTCTGTAAAGTTTTTTCCAGAGGAAAATGATTGTTATAAATTAGTGTTTTGGATAAATAGTTGACCATAAATATTGCGAACCTACGATAGAGAGCGTAGAATAAATGCAATAAAGAACAGTTCAGTAGATTTCATTCATTCAATGTTTTTAGAAAATATCAAACCCAAACTTACATGATACGCCTCATTTAATATAAATGGTCCGCAGAATGAAAAATATAAAATAAATGGCGTATGTGTGGTCACTTTAAGTGAACTCGAAATACCGGCATTAATTTTCTAAAGTAAAAATTTTGAAACGTAATGTTTATTTTCATATTGAAATGTAATGCACAACAAAAAATTGAATCATAAATTTACATTATATTATTTCAATCTAAGGATTTAAACATATATTATTAAATGAAAAAAATTCTAATAAGTAATGATGAATAAGTAATGAATTAGCCATAAATTACTATTTTAGTGGTAACAGATATTGTGCATTATGGCTATAATGTAACTAAAATCTACGCTATCATAATAATGTTAGCTTTGAATCAAATAACAGACCCATTACCTAAAAAGCTAATATACTTTCTAAACAAACATTTGACTGGCGATTAGGCTTTTAGTTAAGTTGACCTCATTTTTGTTAATTTATAACAGTCAGAAAACACATTTTTTTTCAGAAAACGATAATTATTCTATATCTATGACAAAAGGTATGAAAAGTAATACTGTATTTGAATTTTATAAATACACTGTACTGTATTGTTTTGTATAATAAAAGTAAACCAATTTTAAAAACAAAATCCACATATTTAAGAGTTTAAACTGAAATAACAATAGCAATAATATTTTAATTCTGTTATGTTACTAGAGATTCAATAATACCATTGTTTGTATTCATTATTTTATTATTAGTTGTGCATAACATTATTATTGTTTCCAATAGAGTAACTGAACAATATGTTTAGAAGCATTAGTTTTTGGCTCGATAGCAGTTTCCTGTGAGAAAAAAACTAAAATCTAATTTTTAAAGTTTAATATTGCTGTTATCATAAAAAATACTGAAAGCTTTATCATAAATAAGGTTCATCTTGTAAAATATTAATGCGGTCGAAAAAAAAAACGTATACTCTAAAAATATATTGACTAAAAAAAGATATCAGTAACGTCAGGTTAACCATAAGTTATTAGACATTTCATTATGAAATGCTAATTATAATAAATAAATATTTAAATTTTATTCACAAAAAAACCACTAAAATTGATGACTATAACACACAGAAAAAAAGTTTTACAAACATATGACAGTAATAGTAATATATATTAATTAATGCATATTTGTTGAACTAACATATAACCACAGGAGAAGTAAATATAGTAATTTATCATAGTTTTTTTGGTACATGTTTGCGTGTTTTTTTAAAATACACAATATTAGGGAATATATGAGAGACTCTTCTTGAAAAAATAATTTTGTCATCGAGAATATTTATATTTATTTATCACAATCTTAAAGAGCTATATGTACAGAATAATTGCATAATCTGTTTCTGAAATACTTGGGTAAACTTAAAAAGAGAAAAAAAGTGGAGAGAGAGAGAGAGAGAGAGAGAGAGAGAGAGAGAGAGAGAGAGAGAGAGAGAGAGAGAGAGAGAGAGAGCACTACTACTATGAGAAGTGAATTTCAATTGATTAGATCAATATTGAAGAGCAGTTGCTGGAAAAAAGTGCTAACAAATTCAAGTTGCGTTACTAACACAACCACAAGCAAACACAGCGCGACTCAGATCATTGAATTTCTCTAGTTCTTGCGGTTCCATATTCACTATGATCGCAGCACAGTATCATTCGCGTGATAGAAATAAATCCCTCACCGCTTCATTGTGTTTTCCTATTAAATCATACCAATAACAGTGGTGACCCTTTTCCAGCGCCGCAACAGTTTTGACTTTCATAGCTGACCTGAATCTAAGATGAACTGTTAAATCAATCTTATTTCTTTTTTTTGACTGATAAAAGAAAAAAAATTCACTTTTCTTTTCTTCTTTTTTCTTTTTGCCTTATAAAATGTGTGGCCTTATATAAATTCAGTAAACATTTTATGTATTATTTAGATAGTAATTTGAATTATGCGATCGACACACACACGCATTATTTCAACTAAATTATTTCAACAATGGAATCAGTTTCGAAATTTTCATCCGTAATCTTAACATTTACCGTATTTTTTCTTTTTTAGTGTGCTATCCATCGTCTCTTACAAAAGAGATGATATCTTTCGCATTAGTTGTGTTATGGCTCACTTCACTTATTTGACAAACGAATCATGTATTGAATGGGACATATGCTATGCCTTTTTACCAATTTCTATGCTGTGTATAATACGAATGACGAAAACGAAAGTTTCATTTAGAAAAGTTTGAGAAAATAGCTCTCTTGTGGATGACAGCGCAACACACACACACACACACACACACAAACTTACATACACACCAAACACACTAATACATACACACTCACTCACACACACATGAAATCAAAGTCAAAGTCAATAAAATAAATGTGATTAAATAAATGAATTTCATTGTGCATCGCATTTTCTTTACTCGCAAAAATTTTAACAAATGATGGTGACATCTCAAACGTCTAGGAAATACACAGTTTCTCAATTCTTGTCATATGCGGTTCTAACTTACGCTGCAGTACTCTCTTCTGCGATAAATCATATGCACTGTCCAAATATTGCAGCAAACTATGTCTTGTGCGGCAAACTTTTATAGCTGTATATAAAAACTTATATAACGTTTTATAGAAAAAGTTCGTGTCATGTTTGACGTATCCATGCAGTAATAACATAAAACAGTAACGGCAGCCGTATGTGTGTGTGCAGCTGGTCTGCGCTCAAAATGACCTCAGGTCAGTATACTATTATTGGACACCGCAACACACAGTATTACGTGCGGCACCCGATTCAATATAAAGTTACAAATAGTCATTTATTACATACTCGTGTGTAAGCGTATGTGTGTGTAAAGAAACAACATTCAAACTTCACTTTGAACGGCGAAAAGTTAATCAACAAAATATTGCGTAATATTTGTGTGAACACAACACAACACACAGTGATAGATAAGAAACATTCTTTAACGGTTAGGAGATATAGTGTATTATGGTTGAAAGTCAGCTATTTTTGTCAACTGAAAACATGGTTTATATTTTATTAATAGCTTTAAAATGATAGATGATTGTCTAAAAATCTAATACTACACAGTGAATGAATTATTTTAAAGCATTTATCATTTTTTCTCTGCTCTTTTTCTCTTTTCGCTCTCATCTCCCGATGAAGAAGATCATAATAAATGTTTTTAAATCTTTAATTTGAGCGCACTTTTCCAGTCCATTTTACTTCATTTTTTACCGATTTTTTTTTTACTTTCCTTTCCGACATTAGTGGGGAAAACATTTTTTTAATATTAAAAAAATTATTATCATAAAATTTAAATTATTTTTTCATTTCTTTTTGATATTATAAATAAGAAGAACACATGAACTTATGTATTGTAAAAAACGTTATCGCAAATGGAGAAAAAAAAACGCTTAAAGCAAGTTTATTTTTTTTCTTCGCAAAACATATATTTCTCGCTTTAAAAAAATATCGTAATTTTTAATTTTAAAAGTCAAGTGTTTGTCAATTTTCGTTTCAGTTTTTTTTCTCTCCGAAAATTGCGATAAATTGGTTTGTGTCATAACCTGCATTATAAAATCCCCAATAGTAATACGAACTAATATATTATGTGTTGGCAGAGAAAGTACCCAATTTTTTCGAGCTATAACTAACACTGCCTTCGGCTAACGAGCGCTTTTTTTTGGCAGATGGTATTTTACGCGCAGATATCAAAAAATCACTATTCATATGTCTGTTTCACTTTAACGCAGAGAAACGCATTCTTTTCAATATAAAAAAGTTGTACTCTGGGGATCTGTTTTTTTTTCTTCTAGTAGTATTTTTTTTAAAGTGAACATACTCTCTCGTAACGCTACAAATATCCATCTATAAGACAAATACACTGTATATTTAACCTTTTTCTGCGTTATAAAGTTTAGAAAGATTATTATATATACATTTTATATACATATATCCATACATACACACACGCATACACACACCAATTTTTAATGCGTAGGAAAAGAGAAACATCAAGAATAACATAAATATACGAAAAAATCTAGTCAACAGAATATTCGATTTCTCGATCGTTTTTTTATTATTTTTCACATCAGAATCAGAAAAAAAACGCATATTCAAAAATGACTTAACTTTTGTTGTTGTTTTTTCTGAGAATACCATAAGCTGATGTCTAAAACGATATGCTCTCTCGTTTTTATTGCGTAACAAAAAAACTTTTATTTGATCCCATTGTGAGACTATAATAATAATATTCCCCACCAAAAGTATTTAACAGCTGAACAGTTTTATTTTTCGTTATTGTATAAACATTTTTTCC
>JAQIVF010002096.1:0-11851 GCA_034698365.1 Steganacarus magnus | reverse complement strand
AAAAAGACTTTAAATAGAGTTGTTGTTTCTATAAAGCCAATAATAATATTAATCGGTTTTCATGATGCGACTAAAAAATACATGATTAGAATATTTAAATGTGCGAAAAAAAACCAATTATGCAACTAAAAAATAATAAAAAATGAGTAATTTGGAGGATTTTGTATTCTTGTAAAAAAATGAGGTAGAAATGTCCTGAGGTTCAGTGCAAAACTAAAAAATAATTAATTAATACTTAATAATAAAAAAATGGTAGAACACTAAATGAATATTAAAGCAACATAAAAATTCTGTGATCTATCTATTCTAACATTGAAAAGAAGAAAAAAAACTAAAAATAAAAACTGTTTATCTTCTCGTTTTATTACTGAATGATATTACTGCGAAAGCAGAGCAAAAACATGACGCAATTGTACGGTTACTTGAAATATAGCTACCCTACTAAATATATAAGTAATATATAAGATAAAAAATAGTTAAATAGATTAAAAACGAATTACACGGTATAGTTTTTTTCATTTAATTTCTCTTTGTTTCAATTATATTTAATAGATATTATTTCCAGACCTTTGATCTATAATTAGGATATATAAGTAGGATAACAGTTCACTTAAACTTAAAATCACTTTTCAAATTTAATTACAATAGAAAACGTTAAATGCCATCTTCTCTTTTTGAAGATTATTTTGTAAAATAGCTATTTTCTATTTTGCTAATTTAATAATTTTTATCGTTACAACTAATTTCAGTAATATCTAAAAAGCAGATGAAAAATAAATAACTGTATAAAAAGGTGCAAATAATTGCCGTATTCATTATTATTAGACTATATTTACAAAAGTGAAAAATACTTTATATTCATATTGATTCTCAAGTCCTACTAATAATCGTAGATCTCATCAAAGGTGGAACTAATATTGTTTGTAAGATTTTTTATCAGATCTCACTTAAATTTCAAAAAATATACAGCCGCCTAATTAAAAGAATATATATAATATATAAGATAATAAAACTACTTATACATTATGCAATTTTGTGAAATTTGACACTTATATACTGAAAAAGAAAACTAAAAATACAATAAACTCTTAAAAAGTAGATTATGCCTTAAGTGAGCAAAAATGACAATTAATTTCTTTTGTTTGGCACACACGTATTTAACATGATATCAATAATTTTTTCCCAATAACTTGTAGCAAATATTACAAATGGCATTCGTTAATAAGTGGCACAATTGTTTCGAGAGAAAAAGAAGAATAGTGCAAATTTCGATTCAGTTCGAAAGAGACGTTTGCAAAGTGGTGAGTGTTGAGGGACTTGCAGAGCGGCTATACTCACGTTCTTCACCGCCATAGCAATCGCAATCAGACTCTTCTTTCGTGTTATTCTTTAATCTGTCTAAACGATCCCACCAGCCGTGTTCCCGAAAGTTTGGCAGCAAGAATGTGGAAACGGGCGGTAACACTGTTGTGGTGGTTGTAGTGGTCGATGCGTTTGTCAGATGAGATTCAGTTAAGGAAGAAGATAGCATTAACGACGAAGAGGAGGGTATGAGACGGTCACTCTTATGGTATATGTTGATATCCATCATATTAAGCGCGTTATTCGAATTTGTTGAGTCTATGTTAGGATCGATATTACGACCACAATCTATGCCTGACATCAAGTGACCTCCCATACCAATACTTGATTCTTCTAATGACTTCTTGGCGGTCTCGAGTCCGATGCCCTGTCCGGGGACACTCATTATCACAGTTGGGCTGCTCGGGCCGAGTAAGCCAATGTGAGGCATATATAGTGATGATGTATAAAAAGCAGATGACTGTGATGGGCTCATGTTAAATGAATTGATAATACCTAATCAATCAAACAAAACAAACATTAATTAAAATCATCACAATAATTAACAATAAGTTGGTTATTAGACCTGTAGATGTATTCATAGATGTTGTTAAATCTGAGAGGTGGTGCATAGTTGTGGTCGTATTCGATAAAAAAGGCTGAGACTCTAAAGATTCATCGTTTTGGATGTTAGTGGTCGTTGACGAAGTATTGGCACCGTTTCCAGTAATAGTAATACTTTCACTATCAATCGCTTTGGTAATACTATTACTAGAATTAGGCCTAAACGTGTTTGAATCTTGTGTCTGCGATCTCACTTGACTGGCAGGTGATGAGGCACTTGACTCGTGCGATGAGTAATCATGATTTGGCGATGTGTACGTATTATGGCTTTGGTTTGTCGAATACGTCGACGTAGGAATAAATTGGGAATTTGTGTTATTATTGCTATTACTATTAGTTACTGCATCGGTCGTACTCGAGTAGCTCGACGTATTGACATTCTCAGGTGTATTACGTTCGTAGAATGAATGATATGGCAAACCGTTTTGAATATCAATTGAGTTATACGACGCTCTTCTCTCGCCTTGAATGCCAACCTTATCACTGATTCCGTTCGAATTTTTGTGATAAATGTTGTCGTCTTGCTCTGCCTGTTGGGCCCAATTTTGGGGCAAATTTATTTGCAAATATGACTGTTGTCCAGACTCTGATTGTGGAACAACACCGCCAGATGTGTTTACATAATGAGGACTTAATGATGTATTGTTAGTATTTGATTGCTGTTGTTGTTGCTGCTGCTGCTGATGAACAACTATGAATGTTTGACCTGTCAATGCATCAAAACATTGCATTAGAATAGATTATAACATTGCTATCATTTATATAATGTTATCAATAATTAACCTGCAAATGGCGGTGTTTGTGGTGGACCTGAAGGTACGAATGAATTATGATTTTGTACACTATTTATCTCTTTTTGTGTCTGTCTGCTATGTATTAAAGACTTTAAACGATTATTCATCATTTGATGACGATTTGTGTGAGTATTATCAGAATTGATTCCATCTTCGGATGGATGATGCGATCGATTAACGTCTGCAACTAATCCGTGCCCATTATAAGAACCACTTAATTGCTGCGCATTCATATGAAAGTTTCCATAAGCCTGTGAATTGGAATCATATACAACTTGGTTATTATTTGCGGTGTGTTCGGATGCTATAAAATCTTGATATCCCTAATTTATCATAACAATGTAAAAAACAGAAAAGAGAAAAGTTACTAAACTACTTTTTAGTTTGACCGTAATAGTGACGTAATAGTTAACCAATATTTGGTAATAAAATCTAATGTGCAGACGAATCGTGAGTGTGTTTCGTAGCCGTGGGAAATAAAATGATTATTTTTTTTGGAAAAGAAAATATAAATTTTAAGACAAGCATTTTATTTTGATGCGATTATTTGCGTCTAGTCAACGAATGTCAACCTCACCGCTGCGTTAATGCCCCGTTGCAACACAATTCTCAATTCTGCGACGCGATTCTCTTCAGCATTCATAATAATATTCATTCCCAGGTGACCGATACTATGAAGTAAAGCCACAGAGAAATATCTATTGAATTGCACTCATGCTTGCTTGAAAAGAAATACGAGAACAAAAGGTAAAGCCATTTCTCTACGATCATAAGAAGTTTGGGTGAATTTTTCAGTTAAAACTTATAAGCAATAAGTAGAGCTAAAGCAAAGACAAGCTGCTACTGTTCCCATGGTCTTAAAACTTGGAGCAACACAAGCCAACGATCCCATACATGCAAAAAAAGCTCTTTTTATTCATTTTAAGTTAGTTGTATGTATTTACTTCTCTTCATTTTAATACGAGCACACATAACATTTTGAGCGCACCGTATGTTCATCTATTCTTCCACATTATTCTATTGTGCTCATAGGTCATCACATTTCCTATGGGCCTCTATTGGGTGCACAGCCATTCACTGACATATGCTACGATAAGTTACCAAAAATCATATCTCAAAATACCATTCTTCTGCCAACACCTGTACTTGTTTTATGTAAAAAAAACATGACAATACTTAAGAACAAACGCTTCATTTTTTGCAATGTAAGGTAATCTCTGCCATATTTCATATGACAATATTCAACAAAATGACATTTCTCGCACAACAATGCATTCTTTGCTTTTTGTCTAATAAGTTTCGCGTGTTTCAGAAAAAAAATACAACAAAATGTCTTAAGCCTCAAAATGCAAAAGACTAGCATCAATGCAAAAAATTGGGTCAAACAATGAATTTGTTTGATTGTGCATTATATAAACGCAAATGTCTTCCAAAGATAAATGGATGTGAAATGCAGAAAAAATAAATGTTATAATTCCAAATGGCTGCAAAAATTTCGTCAATAATTTTCAGTTAAAGGAAAGCGAATTTAATCATTAAGAGAAATAATGAGAGCACATCAGCCAATAGAATAATTCTGAACATGAAAAAAAACTAATGGATGTTAGTATCGATCGTTTATAACAAAGTTTAAGCAAATTCCCTATTAATGTAGAAAGAAAGTAAAAATGAAAAGCAAAAAAAAATACTAAATTTGATTAATAAGATCCGTGATTCAAATGTTTTTTGTGAAAAAGAAGAACGTGTGGTCACGACGAGAATATAAACAAGAAAACAACTACTATTATTAGAATTGGATATAAATTGTTCAATAATGATCAGATATTACAACAATTATTGCTCTCACTCTCCTCCCTCTCACGCACCAAACACGGCAACAAACCAACAACAAGTTCGCTTTAGATTCATGTTTTGGGACATTCTCATTGAGATTTTTGAGGGATCATACTATTACTTTAAGGGATCAACAAAATTCGTTTCCGTTCAAGAATTAACATATTTGCCTACATATGACATTTACGTTTTTATTTAAAAAGATAGAGATTAGCAGCAATAACAACGACCAAAAAAATATATAAAAAGCGTTACTTTAACTGCACGTTACGAACAGTGTGTCAATGATAAAAAAATGGACTTAAGAGTTATAATAAACAACGTTCGCGAGCAATACATATATACATATATATATAAAAAATTGTATCCAAACAGGTTGATTAAATGCAGCTGTTCTCTCAACGAATCTTCGCTTTTGCATACAAGACATTAAAGTAAATTTAAGTCCACATCTGCCATCCGTTTTTCGACTATAGCTACAGCAGCAGTGCGACTATTACTTGATAGCAAACCAAAAACTGTCGCTCCTTTTTCCCGTTTGCTTGTTACGCTTCATTCATGAACATATATCGATTTCACTAAGCATTTGCATTTTTTCTTAACAAAATAACGCGTTTTTGTTTAACACCGATACAATCAAAAAAATTTCTGTATTCGCTGACACGCTTTATCAAACGCAAAAAATCATCGCTTTAAGGGATATTTCTTTTTTGTTGATGATTTTGATTTAATATAATGACCGCATTTTGAAAATAAGTTTCTCTTACTTCACACAAAATATTAAATGCGCATCAAAACAATAATGCAATAAAAAACTATTTTTTATCAATAAAATATTGTCTAATTAGACACAATTAAGGTGTCGGAGATAATAATAAATGTAAAAAATGAAGTGAGTTATTAATTCGTGTTCTCTTCCGCAAAGTTAACATAATTTTTACGTCACTCTCTTAACGGTTACTCAATGAACACACAACAACACTCCCTTTTAAGTTCTCAGTTAGAGAGGGAGAGATAATGTCGAAGTAAAGGAGAGGTAGTAATATCGCTGAGGGTAGACATTATGTATAACAGGTGACTGATAAGAAGTGGACAAGAAATAACTTTAGGCTTTAGGTGAGAGAATACCGTACACACACAGTGGCACTTGTGATACACATACACACATTACACGCCCGCATACAGGATATCATACACGCATCACTCACCGAGCGGGGAGAAGACCCTACACCACCACCGCTATGCGAATCGTTTGGACCGAGATTTGTAAATGGAGAAGAAAGAGCTGGTGCTGTACCACCATTTATATTACGTGATCCTTCCAGTACCGTTATATCCTTGCTCAGTGTCATCCCAGAAGCTGCCGCCGCTGCTGCCAATTGTGCTGCCTATACGTGTAATAGACATAATGTGGTACAGTATTCAATTGTCAATTGTGTAGTTTATTCTAAGTGCTATGTATTTCTCTATTTTAGAGAACATTTTGTAATTTTTTAAAAAAATATCTCAAATAAAATGAGTGCGATATGAAATTTTGAAATTATCATTACTCGGAATGGTTGAGTGATTACGGATTTAATATAATAGATCAATAAATATAGTTTGAAAAATGGTTGGCATAATGAATTGACAGCATCACAAGCATCACATCGTTTATCAGCAAATTTCATATTGCACTTTATATGCATAATCGCTGAATGGCTATGGCTGTAAAACTGAGTCATTCGATCGGAATTTTCATTCTCATTCAGATTTGCTCATTCAGACTATGGTTTTCAATCTATAACTAGCAAAAAGAACTATTATTTATAATGCGAAATGAAAAGCAATAGTAAGCAAAAATAACTTTTAGCTTCATTTTCGATTATGTATTTTTCGATGCTTGCAATGAGATATATATGTAAAGGGGGTTTCGTTTACACATGTATAATACACTTATGTAGATATATGGATATATGGCAAATATATATAACTTATAAAGCATTATATCTTATACATACACACACATATATACGGTCACACATCATTAAGAATGAAAAGCAAAAGCAAAAATTGTAAGCATCTGTTAGATCTAAAGCAGATGGATATATGGATATGTGAATATATGTGGATATACGCTATACGCTATGCTGTACTGTTATACTAATGTAACACATTTACATCAGATTTACAACCATTTATGCGATACGCGCAACACAACCAAAACTAAAATAATTAAATCGTTCAATGAAATCAGCAATTAATAACAGTTTTAAAAATAAAAATGTTTCGATCCAGTTTTTGTCAGTTTATTTTAGTTAAAATGAAAATATGCTCTCGATATTAACTAAACGATTTATAACTTTTCGCTATAACTCATTGTAAACATAAAACTTATCATAAACATTATATTGTGTAATATCCCTAATAAATCTTTTCCATTCAAACATGTAAACTCTCAAAACACTAATTTCGATTTTATTCAATTCCACAGCTCTTATGCTCAAAAGATTGTGCAAAATTTTTTAATTTAAATTTCGCGTACACAACAAAAAACTTAATTAAGCAAAAAACATTTCCATCATCAATAATAATCATAATAACATTAAAAAATCTAAAAAACATTTTATGAACAGCTTTTTATATATATATAATGTTTTCTTTTTGTAATAAAAAAAAGTGAGATTAGAGAGAATTCCTGCTGTGTTTACTGTGTTTAGTCTTATGGCAGAGCCTAGAAAACTATTGGTGAGTAAATAGCAGTAATATTATTTGAATGAATAAGGGGAACAATAATTGTATGAAAAGCAAGTTTGCCACTGACGTCATAGTCACTACTAATCCGTGACTCATTCTTCAGATAGAATTGGATAACTTGCGATATTTAGTTTAAATGATAGCATCGTTGCACCGAATAAAATGCATTAATATATTTATATTATATTATATATCAAATACCTAAGCAACTGAACATAACTAATGATTATAAAGAATAATATATTTTCATTATAATGAAAATCAACGTTAAAAATCTTGTATAATGACTTTTATAATAAAAAAAACTAAATTACATTTTGAAAAAGATAAATATTTTTCATCCTTTTTTGTTTCCTTTTTCTATTTGATAAGCACTATAAATAATATGGATTTTGCGAAAGAAACATTTGAATGATATTAAAAGGCATTAATCAATGTGACATTCAAAATAGAGACTCAAATCTCGTAAGAACTTAACACAACTGTTTCTTTACTGCTGTTTCACTAATTTTACTACAATCACGTGCCACAGCGGGAACAAACAAATGAACATTTTTTTCCGAAAAATTAAGACATCATTAAAATTGAGTAATTTTTTCATCTTAACCAAATCATATTAGTATTTTTAAACATATCAATTTATTTTTTTATAAAATTTTAATTATAGATACTTTCAATAAATTAAAATTTTAAAATATTAAACTCAAGAGTATCTGAAACTTTTTTTTTAAAAAATAATAATACAATATACAATGTATAGTGAATGCTATTGAAAAAATTAAAATGCAAAATCATCATCGATAAGAAATTGGTTTATACATTGTAGTTATTTGAAAACGGTTGAGACATTATAATTATAAACAAGTTTCTTTGAAAAATTGAAACAACTAATTGGAAAAATTGCAACATTTATAAAAGTCTTTAAGAAATTCCCACATCACCTCACCTCACATAACAAACCCGCTCAGCACTCAAACGCAAGAGTTATAGCCGGTAATACATAGCGTCCTACAACTGCAGAGCATAGCAGTCATACTGTACAGCACACACATAGCATGTGCTTAACGAGTAGTGTAAGGTAAGGGTCAGTTTATAGCTGGAGGGTATTGCACATTGTGAAACATAGTTAATTTTAAATTCAATGCTAAATATAAATGGAATTGAAAATAACTTTCGAAGCACTGTTAAAAACGTCTAAATTATACATTTAGTTTCAACAATTCTACTTCTGATTTGCATAAATAGCTATAGCTATATATAAAAATGCTTAACATTTACTACCATTACTAGAATACTTATTGTTAAGTGCATTTACATTAAATTCTAATTAAATTTCTAAACATTTAAAGCCAATTTTTCGAGAATAATATTATCTTCTTTTATAATCACCACTGTATTTAAAGTTAAATTATTTTCATTGCCGCAGGACTTTCAGTGTACGATTAAACATTTGTTAAACTATTTACAACTTACTCTTTAAGAAATGATAGTTTAAGATATTTTACAAATTTTAGTTCGCTTTAGAAAAATTAAACTATTCATTTCTATAGTAACCATTCTATTGTTATTTATTAATCTATATGTCGTTTTAAATAAATAAAAAAATACAATTATAAAAAAGGAAAATCTAAAAAAACATATAATTATCCATAATAGAGCAAAAAAAATTTAAAAATAAATCAAACAAGATTTATCCTAAATCCCAGCCAATGAGAAGCATATTTTTCACCTCTAGTCAAAAAATCATGCTCAGACACAGAGTTAGCTCAAAGCGTCAACAATTTTAAATGTTGCAAACAAACTTTGTCATACAACGCTATTTTTAGCATCAATTTATTTGGATCGAGTCCCATAAACATCATGTGGAAAGATTATCACACAATATTTGAACATTAAATAAAAAAAACTAAAAAAAGTGTGTTTCGCTTAATATTAAGTTAATTTATAAATTCATAAATTTCTATTAACAGAGAGCACGCATTGAAATACAATTAATTTTCAATCATAATTGTCATTATTTATGTCATTAGTACGTAGAAATCAAATTAGAATAAATTCAGATTAAAATTATTCAAAAAATAATATGCTAAGATCTAATAAAAATAATTACTAGAAGAAGTTTAATGGAGTAATAAAACAAAACATTCGTGTTTAAAGCGATTTATAACCTAATTTTATAATTAAATATTGGGTCAAGAATAGTGAAGACATGTTATGTTTTCACGATTTCGAAATTATGTTTTACCTAAAAAAACAAATAATTATTGTTGTGTAAAAAAATAAATATAAACTAAAAAAATACGAAAACAAGTTTAATGCACTAGAATTAATTTTGAGAATCTAGTATTATTGGGTTGTTTTGATTTGCTAAACTGAAATAACTTGTATTGAAATTTTAATTACTTAATTAATAGTTATAAAAAAACTAAATTTTCCGACACAACACATAATTTACAGAATGGAGAGGCAGACAGAGTCAACTGAAAGTCAAGGTTTTTATGAAAAAAAGTTAACACGCAATGCATGAGAAATACTCGAAGTGAATGTTTCGTTTTTTGCGCTATTAATATAACTAAGAAAAATTAATTAATTATTGTAAAATTTTGAGAAATACATCGGTGTGGGTTATGTGGGTTAACTTTGCACACTTGTAGGTAAAGGTCTGCCATTTATTCTATTATACATGCGGTAGTGATGGCCGGTTGTGATGGAAAACTCTTTTCACTCATGTATTTTAGACTTTCCCCAACACAACACGCATACACTCAGTGTATTACACTGCATATAACAAGACAGCGGCAATTAGTGTTTTGTCTTACACAGTGTTACACCATAGTTTCAGTCGCAATTATCATATTAAATAAATACTGGAGAGTTTTGTATAATTATTTTAATAATTAATTATATAAATATATATATCATAGTGTATTTGACATATATATATATCACCCGTCACTTTGAAATAAACTTTATTTCGATAAAAATTAAATAAGGCTTTGCATACCTCTCTTACTTTCTCCTTCTTGGTCTTCAATTGATCACATTTCCTCATTTTACAAATTTGATGACTCCTGACACTCTTACACGGTCCACACTCACCGCAATTGTCTTTTTTAAGACATCCGGGACACTCGCCACAACGCTTTCGTTTCTTTTTAGTCACTTTCTCGCCATCGCCACCAGTTTGCTGGGATATGTTTTGAGGCACAGACACTTGGTTTGCTGTATCCCATTGATCTGAAACAGTTTGCGGCGCGTGATGTATGGCCACAACCTGTTGAGCGTTTTGCGGATGCGGTGGTGTCGCTGATGGCTGGGGAACCGCTCCTTGAATTGCTTGCCTTGATGTGGTGGAAGACACAGAAGGCACTTGAAAAGAGTTTTCAATGACGCAGCGAACGTCAGGCGTTGACGAGTCTGGCTCTGTGATACCCATTTTCATTTGCTTGCCGTCAGGCATCGAATAGCCGCCGCTATACGAGATAACGGGTTGAGTTTGCATGAATGAGTTTGGATAAACTACAGGTGGCGGCTGTCCGTACATCGCAGGGTTATATCCAGGAGCAGATATCGGGGGAATCGGAGGAACAGGAGTTAATGTTTGGTATTTTTCAGTTACTTGATTAGATAATCGATCGACAGAGTGCTGGCTATCACCAAATTGTTGAGCAGAAGGAGATCTCCCCGTACGACGAGGTGTATCAGGAGTTGTGCGTTGTTTATCTGATTGAGCGCTCGACGGACGCGTTGGATGAGTGTTTTGTGGTACGTGTTGCGCTGTTTGAGCATTGCCTTGATCTTGAGCTAATTGTTGTCCGTCCGCTCCCGCTTCCCATGGTCTGTATCCAACACCGTTCGATCCGCTAAGATCTTGGGAAGAGGGAGATGGAGGTTGTGCTGAGTCACAGTTTTTGTCGAGTAAACGTGCTGTCAGTCCCTCAGCACTCGTACCTTCAGTACTATCGTCCATATGAGTATCTGATCCGCCATCTGAAGTCGTAATCACATTTTGTTTAGAGTTTTCAATTTTGGACACAAAATTATTTGCATATATAGCCTGCGAACTATATATATTTGAGCTGAAATGGCTTTGGTTATAATCATTTGCTGCACCATATTTATTATTGAGGTATGGCTGCGGTAAGAAAGAGTGATGCATGAAATTCGGCGCACCATTGCCTGCAGGATGAGGAGAGTGTGGAGCGTGTGGTGCATGTGGTGTGTGTGCGTGAGGATGAGCACCAGGAGACGCTAATCCCGAGTGAAACGCTTGCCGCAAACCATCGAATTCTGTCTGATTTTGCAGATGACCATAGGGTGGCAATGGCTGACCAGCTAATGGTGGCAATGGTCCGCTTGAATAATTGGCGACAGGCAATGATGACTGCCTATTGCTATCATTCATGCTCAACAGCTACACCGCAATACTCGTCTCAATTGATTTAATAGCTTTATTAGCATCATCTGCAACAACAATCATATTTACAGTGCGATCAGAAATTGACTCAAATAGGCGAGCATTT
>JAQIVF010002095.1:0-11860 GCA_034698365.1 Steganacarus magnus | reverse complement strand
TGTTTTATTGGTCATTAATTGCTGTATCAATATGTAGTGCGCTTAAAACAATCTCTCTATAACTGTCGCCACATAATGAATAAAAAATGTCTGAGAAATGAATAAAAAAATGAAAATGTGAATTTTCTCGTCGCATCCAAAAAGCTGTGCTCATTATTTTACAAATGAAATGACAGCTGCTGTCATTGAAAATTATAATTTATTTGACTTTTGTTCCCACAGAGGACGCGGAAAAATATTATGCTTTTTATTTTTACAGTACGGTGACTGCTGTATAGTGTGATGAATGAACTTTATTTTGTACGGTAGTTACCAAATATCCAAATATACAACTAAATTATGATGACTAGTGAATTATGATTACTTATTAATTGATGATAAAAATATTTATTTACATATTTTTTTCTGCACTGAAAATAATTCCGTTTTCTTGAAAAATAAATTATACTTTGAATTTTAAATATATTTATTTATTTATTTATTTGGTCTGCAAAATTTTATAACAAATAAATACTAAATTATTTAATATATATCATTATACAGTAATAATAATAATAATAATCTATATAACGTTATTACAAAATGATTGTAGGCGTAGTAAAAGTAGTTTTTTGCTTTACATGTTAATTGGAAAAAATATTTTTTTTTACGTTAAATACATGATTGCTAACTATTTTGGTGTTAATTTTGAAAGTAGAAAAAAAAACCAAAACAGTAATTAGTTGTACAATAAATTTTTTTTTGGGTTTCATTAACTTATATAAAATTATAGTGTTGTTCATCGAAAAATGTTTTTCCCCTTTTTTTTATAACTTAGTTTAAAAATTGTTTTCTCTCTCATAAGAGTGAGTGCGTATTGTTTATATTAGTGTTGGGTTTGGTTTTGGAAATGAAAACAAAAGTGAAAATTGTGTTATCAAAAGTCACATTTACGGGGAATATTTGGGTCACACTATTGTTTTTTTGAACTTCTTTTTTTAAAATAAAAATTATTTATTTACGAAGTTTTTTACACTAAATTATTTTAACAGAAGACGACTTTCACTGAATTTCATTAACACAAAAAGAATTTTTTTGATTAACAAAAAAGGAAAATTTAAAAATCTTCTCTGAAATTGAAGTTTTAATTAAGAAAAAGGTTAATTAGATTTTAAAATTAACGGTTAAACTAAAAAAAAAAGTTTAAAATCACTTTAAGTGATAAAAATATTGTTTTTTTAGTAACTTAAATAAATATCCATCAAATTAATTTTCTCGATCATTGATTTAATAAAGTTACAAAATTTTGTTTGAAAAAAAACCAAAACATTCAAGAAACAAACAAAAAAACTAACAAATTTACAAAAATTTCTAATTTCACTCAAAAGAAGAAAAAAAAAGAGAAAAACAAAAAACTCTTCCTGTAAGTGTGTGTGAAAAATGTGAGAAAAACGAAAAGCTAAAAATTTAAAAATAATAATAATTTATTACACTATAATAATATAATAATAATTTTAAACTTTCACTTCACTTCACTTCACTTCACTTCACGAGAGAGAAAAATTTGTTTTCTATAATAATATATGAATAATTAATTATATTTCAATTAAAAAGTTAATGACTGCTAAAAATTTTGTTGCCGCCTCTTTTTATTATCCATGGCGTCGAGTATCGGCTGGCGTTTCGCGGCGTACCTCCGCCTCAGCTCCTCGATCTCCATCTCCATTTCGACGTCTAAGTTGGCCATTCTTGACCGAAGCTCGTCCACTGATAAGTATCGCAAAAACTCGAAGTCGCCCTCGAGTAGTATTGCGCGCGACATAGGATTGTGTGGCGACGCGGAAGAAGGCGTTTGCGGTGACTGTGGCTGGTTATGCTGCGGCGAACACTGCTGCTGTTGTTGTTGTTGTTGCTGCTGTTGCGCCGCGGATATCATTAAGTGTTGGGGTATGTGAGGCGGAGTAAACGAGTTTGTATCGGTTAGTTCGCGCACCGTTCCGTCCTCTGATGAGTCGTTTGGTGCGGACGTCGATTCAATGTGATGTAACACTTGGTGATTCGCGTTATTCATCTCAAATAATAACATTAATTGATATATATATAAATATAAACTTCTTAAATATTGAAGGGTTGAAAATTATTCGAGTTTAGACAGTTTAGAGAAGATTACTTTTTAAAAAAAACCCAATAATTTATTTTTTTGAACCTAAAAATTTTAAATCCTTTTTCTTTCTAACGTTAATAAATTCTATGCATGCATATAATTTATTATGTTTCAGCTCAAGACTTAATCCCTATCAACTTAATTTTATTCTCAACAAAATTTTTTAGCAAATATAAACTAAGTTATAACTAAGTGGTTCAAAAAAAAGATTTTTTATAAACATAAAGAGATTCCAAAGCAGATGTTTTGGCTCACGTGCAATGAAAAGTGAAAAAAATAACATAAAACAAATACCAATTTGGGTTCATTGCGCTCAAACTGCTTAAGAAACGCCGGTTTAAGTGTCCGATCGCCCTCTTCGTCGTCGGTTTCATCGTTAATGATTAGCGTTCCTAAATCGGACTCCAAGTCGGAAGTGGTTCGCGCGGTCGATGATGATGTGATCATAGTGGTCGCGGTGTCGGTCAATGGCTTAAGTGTGGCGTCTTTCGTTGGCACCATTGTTGACGTGTCGATGTCCTCGTCATCGTTGTCTTTATTGCTGGTCTCCTGCAATATCATTCTCGCCTCCTGTATCATTTGCTGAAGTATACTGACGGGTGGCGCTCGTAAGATGAACTCGTGTAGCAATAAGTGACTGGCAGTTGAGCGTTGCTCCGGATTTTTGACTAAACACTTCTGTACAAAATCAATGAATTCGGGTGACCAGCGGTCGGGATCGCGAAAAGATGGCGGAGGTTTAGTGGGGATCATAAATATGGCACGCATTGGATGAATGTCGCCGTACGGCGGCTTACCTTCGGCCATCTCTAACGCTGTAATACCTATTAATGTCATTCAAAAATTAATGTCAACAACAAAATTTCAAAGTTAGTTATAAAATAATAATCACGTTAGTTGTAACTTCGCTATTATTACCTAAGCTCCAAATGTCAGCGAGACAGTCGTAACCGATCTCTTGTATGACTTCAGGCGCCATCCAAAACGGTGTGCCAATCACAGTATTTCGTTTGGCCATTGTGTCTGTCAGCTGACCGGCGACTCCGAAGTCGGCTATAATGCACGAAATAAAAAGTGTAAACTATCTTTGGTAATAAGCGTGTTACTGGTTTGGTGGTCTAGTTTATTGCATGTTTTACGGCAAACAAACCTAACTTCGCGTGTCCTTCGCTATTAAGTAAAATATTTCCGGCTTTGATGTCGCGATGAATTTTACGCCTGGCGTGAAGATACTCGAGACCGAGAAGCGTGTCGCGCAGTATCGTAGAAATTTCGTCTTCGGTCAGCGTTTTCTTTCGCATCCGCATTATATCGCTCACCGAACCGCCGCCGCAATACTCCATAACAATCCATAAATCGGAACCTTTTTAGAATGAGAAATTAATTAAAATTTGCATTTGCTTTCTGTGCTCGTTGTGGAGTCAAATAGTTTACCTTTAAAATAACTTCCATAATACTTAACAACGTATGGACTGTCGCACTGTTGCATAATCGATATCTCCTTTATAATTTCACCTAAATTATTAAAAATAATTAATTAAATGCTAATTATTGTGCGATGAAAGGCTGGTATCAACAAACCTAAGTCACTCTCGACAGGCACTTGTTTAATGGCCAACACTTGACCAGACTCTTTGTGAAGCGCTTTATAGACTGATCCATAGGAGCCTTCGCCTGAAACACACGCAACAACAACAACAATAACAATAAAAAACGTGTTCAATCCATAACGTATTGGTTAAGTGAAAACAAAAACTGGATATTGTTTACCTAATTTGCATAATATGTCGAACACTTCCTCCGGTTGTCGCGTTAACTGCTGTTCACTTAACTTCTCTAGCATTGACATGATTTTTTGTATGGTTCAGGCGATCATTTGATTCTTTATATATACAATTATTTTTTACTAGATTTTTTTATTTAATAAAATATCGGCGTTATATTCAAAAACGAAACACAATTTCCGTGAAAAAATAAATAATGTTCAATAATAAAACTGGTTAATTATAAAATGGTAGTAAAAAAATATTTTGATAATTAATTATGTGATTCAAATCAGTGATGAAAACACTACGTGTGTGTATATTACTGTATATAAATAAATGTCTCTCTTTTATGATATAATATATTTTTAACTTTTTTTTTAATATAAAGACTATACGTTTGCCTCACATTTCAAACTTTCATTTTTGCACAAAAACACATTCACCGACAGACACACAGGTATTAAAAATACACACACACTATAATAGTATAACACTCTCATTAAAAAAAATTATTTTCACAGCATTTTTGTTTCACACTTCAGGATTTTTGTTTTGCACTCTCGCTCTGCTCTCGCTATCCTCTATAACACATTTACATGCAGCATATCCAACATTAAAAATATGTGTTATTTTTTTCCTTTTTGTCTCTCTCTTTCTCTAACACACTATCGCAAGCGAACACTTGAGAGAAGTACATAGGGATGTTGAAAACACACAGCGAGGGATAGCAGCGATAGTCTGTGTGTGTGTGTGTGTGTGTGTGTCTGAGCTTAAAACTTTTCTCAAGCGCCGGTTATTATCTGCACACGTCAGTCAGTCAGTATGCGTTTATGAAAAAGTTTTAGAAATGATTTGAGTCTAATAGACGTATTAACCGCACATTATGTCTAATAAGTGTCGGTTAGTTTTTTTCTAAATGATTTTTCAACGGCACATTAGTTTTCGCTTTTTTAATCGCGAGTTCATTATTGTAGAAAAGTTACGCGTCATTTGGCATTTTTTTTTGTCTGCAGCATTAGTTTTCCGTTATTATTATACCGTAATGATGCCAGACTTTAATGTCGTTTTTAGTTATCGCCCTATTTTACTACGCGTTTAGTACTTTTTTCTGTTGATTAGTGTGCGCTATTTAGCAAGTAATTTGGTTAGCAATTTAAGTGCGATAAAAAGGTCTTAAAGTCTTAAATAGTATATATTCGTGTCTCACTTTCTATGTCTCGCGTATAATATATATTTTATTATTTTAAAAGATACAAATCAAAATTGCGTTATTTTTTATCAAAACCTGAATCTATTGAGAAAATTGTTGGAGAGACGATTGCAGAGAAAGTTTTCTAAAAATATATAAAAGAGGAAAGTTTTTTTTAAGTTGCGCAGCGATGATCTCATCGCGAAATAATCACAATCATTATTAACTGAATAATAAATATTTCAATGATAAATTGATTATTTTTCGTTGAATGAGAGAGCATTTAGGATAAATAAAAAGTATGCGCATTTATCGATAGGTTTACTGTTTCGCATATAAAAAAAGATTAAACATTTTTCTCAATTTTTTATAATTACTAATTGAGTGTTAATATCATGTAATTATATTATATTATATATACCAACAAAAAAATTATACTTTTTCAATTCTAGATAGATATTTAAAAAGTAGTTGATAAGATTTATTAAAAAAAAAACCTAATTCGGGCCGTAATATTAATTTAAAAAATCACGGTATGTTTTTTTCCCGATAGAATTTAGTAGTGAAAAATTATTTTATAATAAGTTAAAGACTTAATATAAACGTTAACTCGACAAATCCGTACGGTTTGATCGGTTAGGGCTAAATTTACATGAGCTCGGGTTTTAATAATTTTCCAAAATACTCGATTTTATTGCATAAATCTTTAACAAATATGTTCGTAAAATTAATCATTAATTTAAGTCATTATATTTTATTTAAGTTACATTTAATAGAAAATAAATCCGAAGTTTCAAATAAATTTTTATGGATTTTTTTGCTAATAAAAATATTTCTGGTCGGGTAGGGTTCAAAACTCGCTGGATTCGGGCCCGTAATGCGTTTTTGCGAGTTTACTAGTCTAATGAGTAATAAATAAATAGAAATTTAAAAATAAAAACAAATAACTCTTAAACACAACAAGCACTTAAAAATACATCGTCTGTTTGTTTATTATGATTCTGTTCTCGCATTTCAATAGCATTAAAAACGTGAGTTAATAATCAAAAAATACTTCGTAAATGGAAAATGATAATAATAATAATAACAACAAAATTGCCACTTAAAAAACGCATCAATTAAATATATAAAAATAAAATAAATAAATAATTGTCAAGACTAATATCATTACTACTACTATTATTATTATTAGGAACAAAATGAAAAGCCCTCAATAAAACTTTATATTTTCCTACATTTATTTAAACATTTCTTTGAGAAGATCGTGACGAGTGGTCACACAAGTGGACGCAGTGGTAGCTTTGGAGGCCAACTCCATAGCGGTGGTCAAGTCCCACACCTGAACGTGACCGTTGTTATGACCGGTGAGAATGTAACGCCGCGATCGGTTACCCATCGCCACCGCTTCGCACTCGTGAACGCAGCACGAGGTGATGAGCGAGCCGTCCACCGATCGTAGTGTGCAAATCTTTTGGCCGTTGGACGCCTGCAGAACATTGGCGTGATCGGTGTTTGCGCGAAATCGTTCGATGAACACTTGTTTGTCGCCGTCGTCCTGATCGCCAAACGGTCCCACTTCGTAGCGCGCGCTCTCCTCGCTCTCATTCGCACCACTAATACTTTGCTTATTATCATCGTCTTGACGCTCTGCGTGGCTGTCATTATCGACATCAGTGTCGTCCTCATCGAATTTAATGATTCTGAAGCTGGCGTGCGGTGTAGAGCCCGGTTGTGTCGATATGCGACCTCTGAATCGAGTGAGAGTCCACGTTCTCACATGCATTTTGTTGCACATACTGATCAAATACTTCTCCGAAAGCATCACTCGCTCGATGCCGTTCAGATGCACTTTGAACGTCTGGAACAGTTGCGGTCCGTGTCCGACAGTCTCCGGATGCTGAACCAGCACTCGAACTGTTCCACCTCTGGTGCCGTACGCGATCTCAATCCAATTGCCGTTAGTTTTCGGCGTTCGCGTCAAGTAACACGAAATAGCGGTAATCTCGTCGCCCTCCGGGTCTTCGTATAACTCGTTAATAAGCAGATCTCCGTCTTTCATACGCAGCGGAAACTTCTGCATATCAATAAGATAAATCGAGCCCAGTCTCGAGCCGAGCAGAAGAAAATTGCAGCCAGCCTTGTCGAAGGCGGTGATCGCCGATTCGGCGGTTTGCGTGAGCTGTTGCACGAGCCAGTGCTGCGAAGTGGCGTGCCATACACCCACGCGTCCCCTTTCGTAGCCCAACGCCACTAATTGAGAGCCAATGAAGAACATCGAATTGATGAGACAGTTGTTGAGGTGGAAGCGACCGATCTCTTGCTTCTGCGGCACATTGTCGCCGCAATTACTCCAATGCGAAATCGTTATGCACCACAAGCGTATCATTTTCTCTTTGATCGCAAGCATCAGCTTTGGTCCCATCGCTGGCGCGACACCGCAGTTATAGTAGAACGCGATTTCTTCGATCACGTCGTCTATGGCTTGAGACTCGAATATGCACTGCCAACCCATCGTGTCCTTCAGTCGATAGCACGTCACGTAATGCGTGTGCGCCACAGCTATCGCGTTATAGTGCGCCACTATCTGTCGCACTGGATTCGCTAAAATGTTGTTGTTGTTGTTGTTGCCAGCAGTTGTGTCTGTGTTATTGCGCGATGTCTTCAGGTATGACTGGAATAACACATCGCCGCCACACGTGGGTTTGAGCACGAGTTCGTCGCACAACTGCAAGCGCCGAACCAATGGTGTGATGCCGTAAAACTCTGCCTCGTGTTTGACGACATCGAGATTGTGTTGATCGATGTCGAACAGCTGTCGCGTTCGCATGAAGTTCAGTATAATGGCGAACAGCTTCGGGTCTCTGTCCACGAATATGGCGCCCGAAGAGTCGCGCAAAGACGATATGCGTCCGGAGAGGAGTGACGTGAAGAATGTGTCGCCGATTGAGGTGAGCGTCTGTTTGGAAGTTGCGAACCGCTGACCGCCAACATTGAGGTTAACGATTTCGCTCAACTGGTCGTCGCGCGAGTGAGACATCAGGTACGAGTGCGACACGCATTTCACCAGTGATGACATTGCAGTGAGTGATACAAGTGATTCAAACTAAAGTTTAATAGTGTGAGCGTTTAGTTTGATTTTTAGTTAGAAATGAACGCAACATTAGATTAAGTGATTGATTAAGTGATCGTTTCAACGCGTTTACAGCTGTTATTTGTTTTTATTTACGTTTGCAGTGTTTCAAAATCTAACATTAATAACGTCTTATTTTATTGTCTTTAACTTAGTGTTGTGTCGTAAGCAAATTTTCTATTTTGATTTAATTTTGATTTTGATTTTCAGAAATTTTTTATTCTAAATGAATTTTGGTTTTGATTTTCTAAAAATTTTTATTTTAAATGAATTTTGATTTTGATAGCATCAACTTAGAGATGGAAATGTTTTCGGGACAGCACAGCACAGGATAGGATATATACCTAACATTCCAGAAGTCAAACACTATTTATTGATTATAATGTTCGGTAATGCTTTGTTTTGCAAAAAATTATAGAAAATAAAACAACTCAAGTAATTTGCATATAATATATTAATCAATATTAGCATAAAATGGTTATCATTATTAGTTTTAAAAATTTAAAAAATTTTATGCACATAATGACACAGAGCGTCAAACTAAGATAAACATTTTCTGATAACATTCTTTATTATAGTATATGTACGGTAGTATTTTAGCTGTTGGTGTATCATCACTCTCACCGAAATCAACAGCAAAATAAAACTGACTCGAAATACTGTCGGCAAAATTTGTAATCAGTTGTATTTTTAATTGCTTATTATAAAAAGTTTCGCAGTAATAAGCATTTTATTGTCGAGTTTAGACGTAATTTTACCGAAAACTAATAAAAAACAATTACTGATAGCATTTTACCGCATCATGCAAAACACTATTTATAAGGAAACAGACAAATTTAAATTCTTATTTTAATAATAAAAAATTAACTTATACTCTAATATTAGTCAGTAATATATTGTTTGATTTATTTTCATTACTCAATCGCTAAACAATGAGAGCGCTAACTAAATATATTATTTTCTCGGTTCTAATAGCGCTTCAATGCGTTTCTCGTATATCATCGCAAAATTGTGTATTGTTTTGCAAACTACTAAAACAAAAAATTAATTGATTAACTATTGAATTTGAATTTCAGGGTAATTTTAACGCCACACTGGAAGCTGCGCGGGTATCACCAGTGAACGTACTTTTCAGCGCTGATTTTAACGCGTCCACAGTGCAAACTAGTGATTGAAAATTTTGTTCCATTACTGTGGAACGTTAGTGGAATCGGAGATTAGCTCCGGTAATGGAACGTTAATGGAGTGAAAAAATATAATTTTTCCGTTAATGGAACGGTAGTGGAATTTTTGGTTTCGGTAGTGGAACGGTAATGGAATTTAACTAGAATTAATTAAATTCATAAATAAAATAAGATATTTCTAAAAACCTATCATTTCAATTTCTTTACCAAACATTACTTATAGCGTACAACAAATTATTAATAAACAATATATAATTTATAAACTATTAATAATGATTTCTATTTAAAATTAAAAATTTTAAAGCTTTTGTTTCGTTTTTAAATTTTTCATTTAATAATAGGTGTGATCAATCGCTGTCTTTCGTAGTCAGGTTTGCAACCTTTCGCACGATTGTCGCTAATTATATACGTTCTGCACGATGTTGTCATCAAATACAGACTCGGAACTATCAAACATGTTTACGTTATGACAAACTATTATATGGTATGCTTTTGTGTGCGCAATAAATTTTAAATTTTATTATTTGTTTTCAATTCACTTCCAGATCTAAAACTCGATTTGCGACTTCATATTTCTGTCAATAATGTCCGCTATTTTATACTTTCTAATCAAATGCCCATTTAATAATGTATTTACTATTTTTTCGAACGTCAATATAGTTAATGAAGCAATAAAAGGTGATAAAAATGAAAATGTGAACAAAAAATAACGAATAAATTTAACTTAAAATTTTAAAGATTTATTAAACGAATTATTTATCGATAATCAAAATGAATTTAATTTTTTTTAAAAACAAGAACTACTATTAATACTCGCTTCGGTATTATTTAATTTAAATATTTTATTGTATTTTATTTTTAGAATTAAAATTAAAAATAACAAAATACAATATATACAGCATTGCATTGCATTGAAATTCAAAAATGTGTTTGAAATTATCTTTTCGACACAATTTAAACCGCTATCAACCAAACAATTATTAATGCAATTCTCTTGCGAATACGAGTCAAACAGTGTGTCTGAACTGTCGTAATAACTACAATCTGATTTATAAGGACTCTCTAAATAAATTTTCGATACTAAACTAACTGTGTTTATGTTTATCTCACTCATCCAATGCGAATTACCGTAACTATACGGAGCATTTCGCGCCGATAGGATCTGCATTTCTAGGATTATGAATGTTCTGTCGGGCATCGGATAAAGACTTGTTGATTGTGTTTGTTTAAAGTAATTTTCAGTATTTTACTTTTGCCAAACTCTGACCGTTTGGATATTATTGAGCTTTGTTTTCTCGCATTAATACCACTCGTGGCAGTAATGTTTGATAACCATGTGAAACAAAATTGACAATCGCTTGGTTTAGTATAAACCGGTTCACCGAAATATTCGCAATCCAGTACCAAATTATTATAGTAAACTTCGCACTTAAGCAACGGTTTCAAAAATAATTTAAATCGTGATAAAATATTTGACAGCGTTTTGTTTGGGGTTTTGTGTATCAATGGGTTTAAGTAAAGGACAACGCATACGCGTATCGCTGGAATCGGAATGCTGTCAAAATTTTTATTTTTCATATTGATTTTAGTAGTAGTCTCGAAACTAAAGTAGTCGTAACTCGTGGCGCAAAAGTGATAGAAAATAAATGCGTCGCACAAAAGTTTTAGCACCTATTGAATTGATTTAAACGCGATTAAAGAAAATTTAGAATATTATTACTAGGGATAGGATTTTTTGGTAACAAAAAGTATTAAATTTGGTGGTAAAATGGTAACAAAAATTATACTAATTTGGTAAATACTTGGTAAAGTTATTTTTCAAGTTTTTACTTCATTATATTGATAATATGAATTGTGTTCGCGCAATTTTTGAAACAATTTCTTCAAAACTCGTCGGATTTATAATTTCTTCAAAACTCGTCGGATTTAATCGAAAACTTTTCAAATTTTGGCCAAAAATTTCAGGGGTCTCAAAATCTCATCGGATTTTAACGACAATTTTTTGACAAAAAAATGTTGAATTTGGTAAAATTTGGTAAAATAAAACTTTGCTAAAAGATTTGTTTTGTGTTGTTATATTATTCCTAGAAAGTTATAAACCGATCGGATTAAGCAATAAAGTTTGGTAATTACCAAATTATTCTATCCCTAATTATTACAAATCAATCACAGTGACATTTATTTATATCACATATAGACAATTAAAAAAATTAGATAATCAGTGTCATAATAGGTTTGTGAACATATGATAAAAAACACACTCAATTTTTACAGCTATGTTCACTACCTGTGAGTAAAATCGTTAAATCTATTCTAAGTTTAAGATAATTAAAATTTTTAACAATTATTCTATTTAATTACAATTCAATACTGTGAAGCTGCTAAAATTAGACCCTATACAATAGTTAATACTGCTGGTAGTGGCGCTAAAAATTTGCGCATTCAGGT
>JAQIVF010002094.1:0-11863 GCA_034698365.1 Steganacarus magnus | reverse complement strand
TAAAATAAAATTACAATAATTTTTACCATATTTTTTCTAATTTTGAATTTCAAACTATTCATAAAAATCTATCATATTTTTCTCTTAAAATTGAGTTTTAGATAACTATTAATAACAATTGAGCAGTTAATCTATAATTAATAAGATATAGATAAGGTGTAAGAATATTTTATGACATTATTTCAGAGTATAAACTTAGTTGAATACTGAAAATCTTAAAACTTAGGAAAATTGCCATTTTTATTGCATTCCGTTTTTAAAATCAATGCAAACTTAAAATAACATCATTTAGCAGAGTTCTTGGAGATGATGAGAAAAAACCATTTATTATTGAGGCAGAAAGACTAAGATGTAAACATAAAAAAGATTTTCCTGAATATAAATATCAACCCCGAAGGAGAAAACCAATCAAAGCAATGTCTTCGAGTGCAATATCGCTTCCAACAAACACAAACTATTCAACTCAACACCAAAGTAGCAACAATGAAAGCGAACCAACAAACACAACGACAAGTATCCGCAACTCTGATGCACCAATAAGTTGTGGCGCAAATCGAAATTCATTTAGTATTTACAACCACAGTCACCACTCGTCAGCAAACAGTCCCCCAACGCCACCAACAACTCCCCAACAGTTACCAAAATATAATATACCTAATATACCGCGAACTCACCATAAAGAACAAAGTAGTCATAATAATCTAATGGGTGATCATCATCATCGTAATAGAATAATGGTGTCACACGTGGATGCAAACCATGCACAAACTGCAAACACTGTATCATCTGGTTCTAGTGGTTGGCAACGATTCGTTGACACTCATTCACTTTATTCTGCCCATCACGACAACAATGCGACGAACGCTATAAGCGCTATAAACGATAACACAGCGAACGCAACACTTGCTAATCACAATATAACTCATTCACATCACGTTCCATCTCACGGAGCAACGGGATGGCCGAGATTTGTTGAATCTCATCCAACATATTCGAGTACCTCAACACATCACGACTCTCTCGGTTCTGGTCCACCGTCACTGCAAGACTATTACCGCCGTACCTCTGCTGTGGCGCCAAACACAGCCAGCTTTATAGATCCTTCCGAACATTTATCACCGACTCTTTGGAGCTCTGATCCTAATTATTGCGCAAAAGCGGCATTTTCGGCAGCAGCAGCTGCTTCTTCAGGATTATTAGCAGCGTGTCCTGTTTTCTCTCACGACACTGGCATTTCTTCATCGCGAAACCCTAATGGGCAGTTGGATACATCAAACTCGTGTGCTTATAATACTGCACATTCATCGCACTCTACACACTCATCACTGCCACATTTTATATCTGGACAGCGTTAATCAGCGCACTCAACGATACAGTAAAGCAACAGTTAACAGTTAGAATTAAATCTAATTCACTATTAAGTCATAAGAAAGTAATGCAAACGTTTGTCAAACATTAAGCGATAGAAATTACTTTTCGTTTAGATCCGACTAGTTTTTTATGATTCAGACGAAAAGACACATTCGATCAAAAATCTTTTGTGCTTTACGTCATGTTTTAAAATTAATCTTTATTAGAATTGGCAAAATTTGTTAAATTGATACAGTTTAGGTGTGATTAAAGGAATTTAGTTTAAAAATGTTCTGCAATCCTGATTTTCTTCTTTTATTCGTTATTTTTGTTATACAGTACTTACCCAATTATTATTAGTATTAGAGTCAAACATTATAGAGTTGAGCTCCAGCTGATTGAACTGAGCTGAATAGGAGTTATTTTGTAAGTTTGCGATCGATGGGATCACGTGGGTATTGGTCAAAATCTAGAGAAATTGTAGTTCGAAAACCCGTTCAGAAATAATAGACTTGTTTTTATTGGTTCTGAACCGATTCTATTATGAATGCGATTTTCAATTCAAATCGATTTTGAATGAGCTGAGATAAGATGCTGAAATTTTATAAAAAATCATAAATAATGCTAATGGTTGTAAAAAATGTCAATACTTATAAATACCATTCTTAATTAATTTGAAATTTCAGCTCAAAATTGCAGATATTGTACCATAGTTACACAGAGGGGGTGCTTGCACAGGGTTGACCCCCCAAGAAAATTGGGAAAATCTGGCCACCTAACGAAAAATCGAGATTTTCAAAAATTGTCGTTTAAATACGATGAGTTTTAGAGAACCCTATAATTTTTGTCAAAATTAGGAAAAAATTGTCTCTTAAATCAGGTGAGATTTGACCCCCCTAAAATTATGATAATCTAGAAAGTTGACCCCACCCTAGAGGTTTGGAATCTGTGTAACTATGATCTTGTACTGAAAATTAAGTAAACCTGGATTTTTCAGTTTTGAAACTCAAAAAACTAAGCTCGCACTTCAGCTCTATCTCAGACTCGGCTATGCTTTTGTTCGTCACTAATTATATGCATACGGCCTTAAGTTATAAGTGAAAAAGTTAATTATTAAAGCAAAAAATTTAACTTATTTGTATTTTTTTTATTAAACCATAATCGATAGTAAATTATATTTAATATTACAGTTTTTCCCATTTAACAATAAAAATGTATAATTTGTAAAATATATCTCTTAAATAATTTATCACAATAAACTTAAAACATAAAAAATAAGTCACAAATAATAATAAAATAAACAATATAATAAAATTTTTAGTCTAATTATTCTGAGAATCGAAACCAAGTAATTAGACATAACTTTAAAATTAAACAATTTTACAGTAATTGAATATTAAATGATCTTTTTTGTTCTTTCTATATACATATATATGTATACATATTTCCCCTCACTTCTGATAACATCACCTCTTGTTTTCTTCTTTGTTCTTCTCTCAGTCTCACCTATTGTATGCCGATTATACAATGCATTATAGAGAATATAACGTGATTGCTTGAAATGGTTATGTACCATCAAGTTTTATTGAAGATTTTGCAAAATTTGCAATATTGAACAAAAGTCTTTGGCGTATGATTTAAACAGCTCTATTATGAATTGGTTTAAAAGTAAAACATAAGTCTTATATAAGCCTTATATATAAAACAACAAATTAGTTTATTTGATTGCACAGTTTAAAGAATTGATATTTAAGTTAAATTCTAACGGTATTTGTGAAATTTCACTGTACAAACAGCAGTAAATGTTACAATCGTCCTTCACTATAGTGTTGAGCTAATACTTTAGGTTTTTTGCCGAATCCAACCCCATTCTCCAGTACAACACCAAATACTACTTTGCCATTGAGATTAACTCTTGGTTTTGGCATTAATGGAAGAAGCAATGTTTTAACAATACCGAGAGGACTTGTCATGATCTGTCCGCCACCCCCTAAAGGTCCGCCACCGAAATGAAGTGCTACCCCTTTATCTTCTGTGCCTTCATTTGCCGCATATTGATAATAAGGCCTCGATTCTTGTGCAATAGGATTATCTCCACCCATACTTAAACTTATTGCACGATTTGGATCTTTACGAACAGAGTTTGTTTGTTTGTCAAAACCCGATATCGGAAGAATTTTTTTAAATACATTTCCAAATTTAAAACCTTTTTTAATTAACTTATGATTTTTTAAAAATCCTTCGTTTTGTTGCTCTGGGAGTATAGGAGCAGGCATTAAATGCGAGTTATGTAAAAGAGGCATTTCTTGATTAAACGAAATTGAATTAAGTGCTTGATTGTGCTGATGAGGCGTATATAACTGCGTGGCGTGTAATTGATGCTGTGGTATGTTATTAGATGATGCAAACATTGGATTCAAAGATGTATGAAATGAAGGCAAAGCTTGAGACATATGTTGTGGCGGTGGAGGTTGAGGCTGAGGCTGAGGAAGTGGGGGCGGATCGTGCATAGTAGGAACATGTAATGGCATTATATCAGCTTGAGATCTTAATGGTGACCATTGTCTACCATTAAAATGACGGTTGCTTTCGTGATATGACGGAGGATTTCGCTGTTGAAAGAAGTCGCTATGATGTTGATCTGAGTTACTATAACTGAACTCCGATTTGTCATGATTAGAATCGCTTTGTCTATATGGCATATACTGATTTTTTGGTTTATAAATACTCTCTCGCGACGAACTTTCTGCGAAAAGATCGTGTTCTGCAGATTTAGAGCTAAAAAGTTTGTGCTGCTTTTCCAACTTCTCTACTTTCTCCAATAGATATTCTAAACCTCTAAGTCTAGATTTTGTGGTACTCGTCACTGACCTCATAGTTGTAGGTTTCACTGTAGTAGTTGTAGGTTTAGATTTATTTGTTACCGTTTTTTTAGTTCGCGGACGAGTTGTTGTTGGCGTCGCTTTTGTAGTAGTTGTTGTCACTGAAGACTTTTTTGGTTTTGATGACTGTACCTTTGTTTTCGTTCTTTTGGATCTTACTGTAGTTATACCAGAAATCAATGATCGTATTGATGATTCAGTAGTCGTTGATTTAGTGGGCTTAATAAATGTTATTCCTCTAATTGTGCTTAACATCGAATTACTTATTGATCTTAATGGACGTAATGTTGTAGTCGTTAATGATTGGGTTTTAGACTTTTTGAGGGAATCAGCAACGGGTGCCACCACTACTATTTGTGGTGAGTTTGCTGTTTTCGGATTTAAAACTTTTCTTTGAGCAACCAGTTTGTCAATAACATCAGCCACGTGTGTACCCGATATTGTTTTTCGAATCTTCTCCAAATCAAATGATATAAATGTTGGTTTGGTTGTAGACAACGGTTTATCGTGTCTGCTATTAATTTCACTGATATCCTCATATTCTTCCATTAATTCTTCTTCTTCATTGTCATCTAATTAAAAGTATTAATTTCTATTATAACCTAACAAAATATGTCACTAGAATGAAATTACTATTAAATGCATAATTAAATTATTTTAATAAAAATAAAGAAAAAGAGTATTTAAACAGATAGGTATTGAAAATTGACAATTGTTTAATTATTAATTCAAATTTTAAGCATATTCCTTGAAAATAATTTAAAGCTAAACATTAAAGCCTGACGACTCAAAAAAAAATGTTAAAAAAATTATTTCACGATTACTAAAATGGTAATAAATTATAAAAAATTGTACTTAAATAATAAAATTTAATAAATTATTAATATAACTCAAATACCGTATAAATAAGGGTTTTTTCTTTCTTTTTCATCTGCGTTATAAATCCTACTTTGAGGTATCAGTTTATCAGCAGATATTTTATGCAAATCTTCTTTATGATAGATCTCGGGGTTAATGTCCAAAATTTTACTCGAATCTTCAATTCTCACATCTGCATCGTTTATTGAATAATCGTCTGAACTTTCAAAAGGCTAAAAATGAGAATGAAATAGAAGGTCAGAAGTTTGCTTATCGAGTGGCAAGTAATTAGCATCAAAGATGCGTTTCTATTAAATTCGAGAGTTGCATATTCTAAATGATAATAATGACCTCAATTCGATTGAGGACATCATCAGCTCATTGTCATAAACAGCAACCAAAATATATATTAAAAATGTCATTTACTTATGAAATTCAAAACTAAAACACATTTTTTCGAATTAATGCGCACATCTTTCCATTTATATAATAAAATATGCGCACAGAATTATTAACATCACTTTAATGAGGATAAAAACTGTCGCACCAGACATACAAATGTGCGAAAATAACTTTTAGATTTGCTCTACAATTCACTCGTACCTGTTAATTGAATTGCATACTAATTAAAAGTATGCTAATTAAATATTAAATATTCATCATGAATTAATTATTAGCCAATTATATTTGAAATTGTCGTTTTTGAGATTATTGTCCGAATTTTTGCCGATTTTTATTTATTTGTGTAAACAACAAAATTTAACAATATATACAATATTTAGCACTTCATTTAAATAAAATTATTTTTTTTGGAAACACTTCAAAACCAAATTATCAAAATTCTAATTATGATTATTATTTCATAAATATTAAGGAATTATTTTTATTTTTTTTAATTACTAAACTTATCTATAATTAACTTTGCAATCGAATTTATATAATTAAAAAACCTTATCTTCAAAGTTCTTATAAAAACTTAAATTGTAATAAAAGTACAAATAATAATTAACAATGTTATTAACAAAACTAATTTTTAATTAAAGAAATAAAATTGCGTTCCAGTTCTTTTGGCGATTGTGATAACTAGTTATAACACTAATACGTAAAAATCATGCAAAGCTTGCGCTTTTGTTTCTGATTTTTATGATGAATTAGAGCTTCTGCTCTCTTAATACTGTATATCGATTGTGAGATTCGATAACATTTTTGAGAATAATTAAAGTAAATGTTTTATGTTTTTAAAGTAAAAATTAAATTTCACACTCGCATTTTAAAAATAGGTGATCCGTTATTTTACGTAACGTTATTATATTTTTTTAATGCTTATTAATTTTTAAATTAAATTATCGCTCTATATTGAGTGCAATTTAGCAGAATAAGCTTATTCTAAAAACACTGATCTTTCGGGGGATTTCAAACCTAACGATAATAATTTAACTATTTATAAAAATTGAAGCTCAAATTTAGTAAGAATAATTAGTAGCCATGCTGTGTAAAAATTAAAAATTAGAGTTCATTATAAGGAAAGTGATAAAACTCACCGAATTCAAGAGAAGGTGTCTCATACTCTCACTGCATTTAAACAATTTTTAATATTACAGAATTCATGCGGTTAATTGAAGTTTTACATTATCCTGAATCTATGCACTTTTAAATGGCTAAATTTTGATTCAATAAACTTCTTGTATTTAGAAACAACTTTTAGGCTTATTTGCACACACCTTTTAAACACACCAACAGTAAACTTGTACGCTTCGTCAAAATTTATACTAACTTTAGTTCTTTTGTTTTTGTCACTCTGACTTACTAAGAATTATGCAATAAATTTCCTGACAATTCTTCGGAAAAAAGGTTCAACAAAGGAACAAATAAAATAAAACATTAATGTAGAGCTCTCTTTCGATTTATATAATTTATAACCTATTGGAGCCATAAAATAACTTAAGTAAAATTTCTATCACTTAGGCATAGGCAAACATTCATTGTCAAATTCATAAGCTATTCTTTGGAAATGAACTAAAAAACTATTCTTTGAACTTTTAGCAGATAAATTCTTAAACAATAAGCCTATTAAATTTTTGTTCAATTCATTTAAACAGAAAAACTTTTAAACCATGCTTTAATGATACTTGAATTGTTGTTATATGAATTCCCCTCTTTCTAGTTTTCCCTCTTTACATCCTATTAAAACATGTTTATTTGAGTGATAAACCTTGTTTTAATCTTCAATTGATATTTATAGAGGTATTTTTTAGGTAATAGTATTATATTATATTAGGGTTATTTTCAATTAATGTGATTAAGTTAGTTGTTTGAGGAAACTCAAGAAAAATCTAAAAATCCATATTTCGCGTTCAGACAATCAAAATGAGCTAAAAATGGTGATAAGAGCTAAACTGGATTCGAAATAATATTTGCCATAACTAATATTGAAAAAACATTACGTGATTCTACTTTGAACTTGGCCTCAATTTATAGATATACAGCAATTGTTGATTCGCACCTACTTTCATATACCCTCGAGCTATGCTGTATCTCATCATCGTATACTATATACTAACACGTAAGTCTAGGTTGAATGCACCCCAAAATAAATTCAGTGCATTTATTAAGTTAACCTTTTTACTAATATTAATAGATTCGTATATAAAAAATTACTTTATTTACCGCATGGAATCTTAAGAGTGCATCGTTTTTTCTAAAAGATTGTCTTCTGGCTCCCATTACAACTTCAGCACTTATTGCCCATGCAATCACACCAATCACACCTTTAATGATATTAAACACAAATGTTAATATAAGCCAATTTAGAAATAAAACCAATTTTTAACAATTAGCAAAAATTTAAACAAAAAGTTGATTATAATTATCTATATTTTGCAGAAACAAAATCCTATTCTATTCTAATTTACAAATTTATCAAACATTTGAAATAATTTATTGAGTGTGACTTTAAAAAAATAAAATACTTACTTGAAAGCGCTAATATTCCAAGCAATACAATACAATAATGTTTGCAAGAGCACTGTGTGGTCATTTTTATAATAATTTCATTTGCTATTCAATTAATTCAATTAACTATATTCACAAATCATTTAATTGAAACAATGAATTCAAAAACACTGCAAACTATTGCAAGACATCGCAAACTAAATAAAGCATAACTATTCGAAAACTTGACATACACTCTATAAAAATACCGAAAAAAGTTTAGAGAGGTTTAAAATTGGCACAGTAAACAAAGCACATGCGCTACAAAAATCCTGTTCATTTCAAAGTTCTGTGCAATTTTTTAAATATTAATATCTTATGCATTGAATAGCTAAATATTCTAAAGTTATAAATAAACTTAATTGTAAAGATACAGTATTAATTATTTTTAATTTTGTGTATAACATACACAACAAGAGTGTAAAAAATTAATTTACAAGTATTTCTATCAACTTCTGATAATGAAAATGTTTTTTATTTTTAAAAGTCCTCTAAATTAAACTACAATTTAATGTCTACCTATTGAGAAAATTAATATTAAAATTACTTTCTCCGATTTGCTTGAATTAGCAAAGTTTTTCACAGTTTGTATTAAATGATATCCGTAACATATCCTATAATTATATATTTAGTAATTTCGCAATAAACTCAATTTAATATAAGTAAAACACATTATAAACCTACTTTTGCGGTCTTAACGTCTTGTGAATAACAAACATACCGGCTGTTACGAGTGATATATTAGTTGTTGCGTTCCCTTTTATGCGTGCATTAAAAATTTTAATATGACTGAAACTGGCAGAATGAGGCAGAATTCTTTCTTTCATATTAAAGAATAAGCAAACAGGTATTCTCACTGTTAAATCTTTGAATATAAGGAAATACATGTTCAATATAATGCTGCAGTTCTTAGTGAAACATTTTAATGCATTGCGCATCTAATGGCTTGACTGCTATATTGTTATTAAAGTTTAATTTATGTTTATTATTGTCTGTGTGTGTGTTTGTGACACAAAATTGCATTACTATTAATAATGATCACTTAATAAGTCTGAGATTGACTGTGCTAATAAAACCGGCAAATAAATATGAATACATTATGCTAATTGTTATTAACGAAAATACTTTAGTGGTTAATTCAAAACAATGCTTAAAGCTTATATTGCTACATAAATTGATAGTTTCAGTTTTCTTCACATGTAAATGTTCACTCAATAAGTTTTTAAACCAATAATTCAAAGAAAACTCACGTGCGTTATCACGTAATATTTAAAAATAGCGAGACTCAAACAATAGCTGCTGTAATGAAGATATGATTTGCTTTTTTTCATTTTATTTTTACACCACTGAATAAAACAATTACAAAGGACTTTTCATTTATATGTAATGAATATCTCAGCATTGTGTGATACATATAAACGAAAACTCCTTTGTAATTGTTTTATTCCGTGGTGTAAAAATAAAATGAAAAAAAGCAAATCATTAACATTAACAGCTTATTGAATGCGCACAAACACTGATAAACATGGTTCCACGAATATTCAGCAAACGATTATACCGCAAACGAATATTCAGCAAAAAATTATTTTAATGATTACAGTTTAAACATAATATTAATTAAAAAATAGTAAAATTTAAAATCAAATTTTATACCATCTATTGTTTAAAAGTAACTATATTTTGTTATAAGATTTTTATCAAAAATCAAGTTTGAATTTAAATTTTACTATTTTTTAATTAATATTATATTTAAACTGTAATCATTTTAAATTTTTTTTGCTGAATATTCGTTTGCGGTATATTCACTTATCGAAAATACGTTTGCTGTTAAGCATATGTGTATATTCGTTTGCTGAATATTCGTGCTACGGTTAAACATATTTATCATCGATGTTTTCGAGAAGTGTCTCAAACATATTTTCCCATTATTTTTTTTAATGCTTGGCGTCAAAACAAAAGCAGCATTTATAGAGCAAGCTTTGTTACACTCATTATAATTGCATCGCATTTGTGACGTTTTATGATTAAAATAACGGGATATGTGTTTTAACACTTCTAGAAAACATCGATGATGTGAACTCATAGAAAAGAATGAAAATTTCATCACTCAGTTTGCGTTCTCTTACACACATCAAATATCTTAAAATTGATAACTAAGTTATTCACACTTTTTACAACACAGTAACAAAATTAATCGCAATAAATAAAATGAATTTTGGTTTTAGTTTTTAAATAATTAGTGATAATTAAACTTTCTAAATAAAATTATAAAATATTCTTTTTTAAATATTTTTATGGCATATTGAAAAATTGACATTATATGCTCGCTATTCCTGTGTGTCTGTCCCACTACCAAACTATATATATTTATTTTTTTAAATTTATCTAAAATCAATTACACGCAAAAATCAATATGCCATAATTTGTGTGTTCCACTCTTGTTTATGATTAATACTGAATTTAATTGAATTATGAAACAAAATCGATTAGTTTGTAAGAGTTTATTTAATATCAAATGTGCCAAATTGCTTTTCATAGCAATTTAAACTTTAATTAAGGTCGTAATTTAACTGTTAGATCGATAGAGATTAATTAGAACTGAGCCCCGAAAATGTGAAGAATCCGTTTGCGTTCATGAAAAAAGTTGTGTTATATGATAAATAAAATTCTAAAACTTTTCGTAAAACTTAAAACATTTTGAACATTAAATTAGTTTTTAGTCTATGTTTAATTATCATTTTAATAGACAGAAAATTTGTATTCATTTCAGGTGTTTTAGATGCTGTGATTTTCAGAGATACTGTTGCCTTTGACCCAAAATAATTAGTGTTAGACAGTCAGGCACTCTTCAGTATGTATTGAGTTCAATATCATATTCAATAAAGCTTATCAATGAGAAGATACAGAAATAGATTCGTATAAATTAGTATTTAATACAGTTAAGATATACGTATAAACTAAATCAATTAAATGATTAATCTTGAATAAGAATGATTTGATAATCTGTAGATATTCAATAATTTTAAACAGTTTTTGATTGTTTATTATCTTGATCTGCTACCAGTGATGCTGTGATCTAATTGTTTAACCTATAATTTGGTAACTTTTGATATGAATTACTATAAATAATTAAATTTTTATAGACAGACACATTGAAATAGTGTCATATCAAAAGTTTTTTGAATGTGATTAGTTTTTCTCGTTAAAATATCAAAAATTAAAATTCTGATTAAGTCAACTAATTATAAATATAGATTAATCTTTAATTCGATATATATTAAACGAGAATGCTTTGTATGTTTAGTGGAAAAAGATTGAGATGCGATTCACTCGAAGCGAAATTGTATTAAATAATGACATACAGATTTACTTGATGCTAACCTCATTTCCACAAAACAAATTCAGTGCAAATCTTTCCATTGAACTAATTTCAAATCATAAAGAGATGAGTGTGAATAATCCTTTTCACGTAAACTGAAAACTTTTAAGACGTTTATCCATTATTTATTTTGATTAACAGTTAAGTTATGTAATAAGTAGGGTACGTCTATAAAGCATTCCAACAAAGTTTACATTTCAAACCGCCATTTTTAAAAAATTGCTTAAATAATCACTATTTATATAAAATCGAATTTACTATCTACTAATTAAAATTGGAATGTAAAAAATTTTAAAAACACTAAAGATTAATGATAAGAAAAATAATTAATAATAATACAATTCATGATTTTAAATATGAAAAAATTAATTTATCTCGAAATTTGTCTGCAATAAATTAAAAT